>DWMY01002528.1:0-11650 GCA_018249775.1 Heliconius hecalesia formosus
ATATTCATAATAGAAGTCGCTATAAATATATAAAAAACTGATTAAGTTTGAGTCGAACTCACCCACCAACATTTCCTTAACAATTTTAACGAGAAGTACCACTTATAGATATATGTATGTATATAATCCAAATATACGAGCGAGGAGTGTAATTAGACTGGCTAATATGAGCGACTACTGTGGAGTAGCTTTCAAACAATCCTGCTACGATTGAAATATTATTAAAATTTTTACTCTTATAAAACAAATATGATTTTTTTAAAAGAAAAATCAAATAGTTTAGCTTTTTTTGTAGTCAATATGAATTGACTATAAAAAAAGTAAACATATTTATTAATCATGTTCAATTCTTTACGCGAATGATGACGCATTAAACGCTTGGTTCCGCCACTGCCAACGCATTTTCGTCTCGGTCTACTGACTCGCTTTTGTGATCGTCTTCTATGTTTGATATGTGATATATTACATGTGTCAACGTTGCTGAATTTCTTTTATAACTTATTTTTCATGTATGATTAATATATTATTGGATGTTCTTTCAAAATCGAAATCTTTGTCAATAATATCCAATACATGAATCTTCAACAACTAATGTACAAATAAAAATTTGTTATATCTTTAAAGAAGAAGATGTGGTTTGCATATTTTTTTTAAATTGAAGGTGACAGCAGGTGGCTGGCGAGGACTATTCCTATTTAGATCTCTTAAGGTTAAGCTGGCCTATTGATGGTTTCATGTTGAACCATTTAATTTTTTATGTCAATAAAGATCACAAATCAGGGTGGACAACTTTTTCTAAGACGCTATGTTAACCTCATCTATTATTTTATTTTAGTGAGGACTACTAACATCTGTATAGTAAAATATTTTATCAAAACTTAATCATTAATTTAATCGAGAATGGCGAACGACAGACATTATCTGTCTCCAAAAATTATATTAAAAATTATATTTTTTTAGTTTATATAACCCGTAACGACACGACCTCTCCTCAGCTTTAACCATCCAAATATTAATTTTAAAAAATAATTGTGTCCGTGGATTGGTCATATATACAATGTTTGTAGGGCACTAAAAGTAACTTCTAACATCAATGTTTTAATACCATTTACATTATCGTAATTTCTATGAGGATTTTTTTTATTATTTTGGACATATATATATATATATATATATATACCTTTGTTAATGAATACAAATATTCGTACTATATAAAAGTTCATTGTTTCAAGCATCAAAAATATGACGTGTACAAATTCTATACACAAATTTCTCCTCAGGGACGTAAAATATAAAGTAGGTTCCACGTAAAAGATCTGGACAACAAAATCCATAATTGTGACATCCCCAGAAGGTTCTCTCATAGCGTCTGTCTAAACGCTGTCACATTATAATAATGAAATTTTGTAATACAATTTAAATTCAACTGGGAAAATTTATCGTTCTTTTTCCTTTCAATTATCTAACTTCTCGAGATTTTTTGGGGTCCTCTAAATATACATAAATATAAATCACGTACGAGCATAAAAGTCACATTTAATAGTGTCTACGAAGTGTATCATTCTCTTATCCCACTAAAGTAATGGGGAAAGTATTATAAAAGAAAAATATTTCATTATAGCAATAAAGAATTATTTGAGGCGAATAAATACTGTGTGGTTACATAAATTTACTGTAACCACACAGTACAGACTGGTTGTGGGTTCGATCCCCACTCGAGGAGATGAAATATTTACTTAAATTTATATTTCCATTTCTTCGCTCTGGTGTCGAGGTTAAGCGTGGCTTTGAGTTCTGCGACTTAACACGCAATGCCTCCAGAATTCGGCAGAAAGTGGGGAACGGAGTGTCTTAACACTACGTCCCCTCTGCCTACCCTGCTGTGTGCGGGATAAAGCGTGAAGCTGATTATTAAAGTAACTTGTTGTTTTTTCTACTTATTCAGCTATGTAATTTTGTTAGCGAAGCTGGCGGATATAGGTGTAAAATTACAAAATGGGATGAGATTGTTTGTACGCAAACAGGCAGTGTCCGCTTATTAGATGGGCCCCGAGTAATAAAAACATCGCCTTATTACACGAAGGACTCCGGTCCCTGAGGATACAGAAATTTAAGTTTTAACGTAAGTTTATTTTCACAATAAGATTTTACCATTTGACCTTAGTGATTTTAACGACGCTATTGAATTTTAATAAAAACTACAAAACGACTCTATATAGAGAGTATAGAAGAGTATATATATAACATATCTTATATAACATATCTTATTTTTCTGTAGTTTAAGGTAAGAACTATTAAGTATCTACTAATTGAAAAATATATCAATTCAATCGTAAGGTCCTAATTAAGTACTACAAAATATAACATTTTCATTTAAGCATAAGCATCATAAAAATACATTCAAATTTATTATTTATAAAATTTGCACGATTTTGAAGAAAAATATTACTCTGTTGTGACGTCCGTTGGTCTTGAGCAAATACATATAATGAATACTTTAAATAGCCTGAACAAAAGTTACGTTGACCAGTTGATATTATGTTAACAAGATCGCATAGCGTCATTATATCTCATCGTCATCGTCATCTACTGTTATTTATAAATACAGATTATACACAACAAAAACTAACATTTTCTGATTCCTTATTAATCACGTTATCTAACTGTACATTTTTTTTCATATAGGGTAAAATAACGAATTATTCAAAATAAACGGTTAGGTGCCATTAAAAAGCTATGGAGAAGAGGCCAGTCGTGGCGCAGGGATACATGCTTGCGACTATAAACGCGACAGGTTGTGAGTTAGATTCCAACTAGTACGGGAAAACTATATATTTAATATTTTATTTTTTTTAAGCCCTGTTAACAAGGCAAGGCTGAGTTCGCGTGAGTTTAGCAAGCAATGCCTACAAAAATGTCGAAGATACTGCCTTCATGGAAATAGAGTCTTAATACTAGTGCTATACGGGGGATACAGGGCAAAGCTAAAAAAATCTATAAAAATTTTAAAAAAAGATATCTTTCAAATATGTCAGTAAAATTGCTAAGAGTGATTTGTCCCTAAAATGTAAATGTCAGCAGAGTCCAAGATAATAGTAAAGAAAAAAATCATTTTCTCCAGGAAATACAAAAAATATACACAGCATTCTTTGTAGAATATAATAACAATTAGTGTAGAATTTCAATATTGCTTATATATATATAATCAACTTGTAAATTCATCGCCATCTTGGGCTTGTTAAAACGTATAACGAAAATTTGTTCTCGACCCCGAAGCTTATAAATATTAATATTTCCTATCTCAGCTGTTAATTACCCAGACAACTACGGATGAACTCCACCCTGTATTCATTAGGCCAAACTTAATTAGCTCAGACAAACCCTGGCGACTTGAAGGTAATATTTTGATGAAATTCTGTGTTATTATTTTATATTTTTTTATTTTAGATAGTTTTACACCATAACGGGAAGTGATCCACGACCAGCGTTTATTTTAACCATAAAATATATAGAGCGAAACACAGTAGACTGCATCTGACAATGTGAATTTAATCCACACTCCAAAAAAATATTTTTTCATATTAGATACAATGCGGCGTTAAATTCCACCACACTATACGCTTGTCTCGAATGAAAAATGGAGGACGAAGTGTCTTGATGCTAATTTTCGTTCGTCTACTGTAATTGTTTATACTTAAAGTAATGCTTTAGCACAGCATAAACTCTTAATTCATATACTAATTGATTTGAAATATGTTTATATTCGGTATATATTATATTCGGTGAAAAATGGTGAACCGAATCCTAATACTCGATTCCCTTTGCCTACCCTGCTGCGTGCGGGCTACAGCGTGAAGCTGATTCTATGTTTTTCTTATATCTATTAGAGATTTTGAGATAAAATGTAAATAAATTAGATTTGCAATTAAATTATTATTCACGTTGCCCTTGAATTCTCTGGAACGGAATCGAACAGTAGAAACGCACAATCGAAGACACATAATACGCATCTACGAGTGTGATATTTACAATGCCTTTGCAAAAGGTCAATTATTAATAGTTAACTGAACCGACTCTATGGATCAGTCTAGATATATTTCTACGTAGTGCGTCTTTTTTAATAGAACAGCAGTAGAGATTCAACTCGAATCATGATGTGATTTATGGGGATCTATAAAAATCATTGTAAGTAAATTATAATTACAGTGATTTAGCTAGTATAGCCAGCAACACCAGGTAGCTGTGTCTCCAGTAATATGAGATATCAGGTATCAGTAACTCATACATAACCTTACCGAACCCCGACTATTCTGTCATATAACATATCATATCATTTGTATTATGTTATTACCTAATTTCTTCAGTCCATTGGTTCAAACATGGCGGCAAATATAATATTTAAAAACATATAATCATTATATAACGTCTATTTTAGGCAAGACTGGCGGTACCAAAACCAGCTTCAAATTTTTTCTCGCACAGTAGCTTAAAAAGAGATCTATATATTAAAATATCAATAAAAGTATGGAGATAATCTTTATAAATTAACACTAATTTTCCACACCAATATACCAAATACCAAACAAAGACAAATAGTAGACGCTATATTGTAAAATAACATATTCGTACTTTTATATCTTATTCTTTTATTTTTTTATTTTATGGTTATTATAGCATTCTTTGTTGAATAACCAATAAAAAGAATGGGAAAAAAAATTGTTTAGATAGTATTCTCACTGTAATACATATGGTAGGGGTATCCCTTTTTTATATAATTGACAATGATGATGAAAATCAATTGACATTGGTAATAAGTATGATATACTCTCAATTGTATTTTTAAATAGCTTAAATGTTTTATTACTATTTATATTACACTTAGAACATTTCACCGTATGTATTTTAGCAATTAAAAGCTATTGACTTTATAAAACAAATTGCAATAGTATATTCCGAAATAGGAGAACGCCCTTATCTTACCAGCCTTAAATAAATCTTTCACAAACGCAATATACACATATATTCATAGTTATCATTCATTACAAATGTTTCTAATTTGTATTATGTAATATTTCACATAATAGAAATATTTAATAAATTACAGTTATTAAAAAAAAAAATCGAGCAACCATGTAAATAGACTGAAAGTATCTTATACAGCCATCTTAATATTTTACATTAATAAAAAGATTATTTTAAGCTTTTTTTTTAATTACAATACATTAGATGTGCCAGCATACATACGAGTATTATATCGTTACACTTTACTGCAATAGGTGGCATTACACTTTAAATAAAAGTAAGTATATAAGTTAAATTAACTTAAAATAATATTTTTAAATTAATAAATTATAATAAAATGTAAAAAAATGTCATTTACTCTTATTACATATTTTTTAAATTCTGTGAATACATTCTAGCTACGAAAAATATGATTTTATTTTTTTATTAAAATTAAATAAAAAAAATATTAAATATATAATTTTACTACAAGGTGGATTCACCATAGAGGGCGAATCATTCCGTACCAATGTCAGGAGTAGTAGATCTACGAGGAGTACAACTTATAAAAGTTGACCAACTTAAGTTTGCGGGCGTATGCACTCACTTTGTAAAAATGAATAGTTCATTTTTAAGTTTGTCATAGTTTTTATTTATGACATAAATTTTAATTTTCTTTTTTGGATCCTATCAATGCTAGCATTAATTATTTTTTTTGGACCCTAAAAAGAAAAGTATAGAAATATTTAATAATATTTACATAAATTTGAAATGAATATATCTGTGGATAATCATTTTAACCCTTTTAAATCATATTAACTATGGTAATTATATAGATTATATAAATGTTACTCGATTTCATCTTGTAGTGCTGTTCTAAATTTTATCGAATTGCGTTAGAAGAAGGGTATTGTTATTAAAGCGTATGAAGTTCTATTTCTATAGACGTCTAACAGATTAAACAGCTGGATGGTTTGATATTTGACTTCTATATTTTTAACAAAAAAATCTCTTGTTTAATTATCTTTTTTTTTATTTTCTGTGCCTTTTATTTGGATATAACATAAGTACTGATTATTTTATATGGATTTTGACTTTTAAAAGGAACTACTGTACAAGATCGCGACTTACTCATGTTACAAATGAATTGAGTTTCGATTAGACAGTTTAACGATGCACGGGTACATGAAGTCAATCGGTTTAAGTTAGAAACGTACTTCGCTTGTGTAACGGACACAAAGTTTATTACCAACTGACACAAATGTAGTGCAGTTGATGATGAATCTGGTGCAATGTTTGTGGATGGTGTCGACAGCGATATTATTTTATAATGATACGATATTATTTTATTTTACAGATTCTCTGCCTACACTCTTTAATTTTATCAAAAAAAATCAAATCAAATCAGCTTCATGCTGTATCACGCACACAGCAGGATAGGCAGAGGGAACTTAGTCCTAAGACACTCCCGTCCACTTTCCGCCGAATTATACAGATATTACGGGTTGAGTAGCGTAACTGAACGCTGCGCTTTGCCTAGACACCAGAGGGAAGATATGAAAATATAAATCATCATAAAAAAATCATCTCCTCGAGTGGGGATCGAATCCGCAAACAGTCGATTTTACAGTCTGACAACAACAGACGCTGTAGCGGCTGTCTCTTAAATAATAATGCTATATACGTACTTTGATAACAATTTAAGAATTAATGTAATCATAAGAAAGTAAACACTTGCGAATATATTCAAATTCGTTACGTATCTTTTAAGTAAATAGATACTTTTCATATCTGATGAGTTGATTTGGTGAAAAATGTAGTGATAAATTTGAGGTTTTAATAAACTTATATATAATTCTCTAAATAATTACAAAACCAACTAATAGTTCATATGTTAATTTAAAGGTAGTGTGGGTAACGATAATATTCTTTCTATTAGTTGTTATATTATTTATACTAGTTGTTATATTATTAATATATCGAAAATGTAATTATTACTTAATTAATAAATACTTCATTCGAGTGAATACTTGAATATTTTTTTATTTATTTTGCCATCGTAGTACAGTGGGATAGCGTCTGATTGTAAATGCTATAACTATAAGTTTGATTCCCACTCTGAGTATTAATATGAGACCTTGTATTTGTTGGTGTTTTTATCATCAATGTGTAGAATTGTTATTTGACTATAATTAGAATCATTTTCCTGACTATGTTTATATGAATTCTTAAGATTGTGTGGAATAGATTTGCTGTAGCATTATAATAAATTTTAAATTGTTTGTGGTCTTGCTACATACATTAGAAATAAACTAGCGAGCCAGCCAAATTTATTTGGTCTATGTATTATTGAGTAATGTTGAACTCATTAAGTTACACGTTCACGTTCAACAAGTTCGTACACTTCACTAAAAATTCAGATTAATTTAAACAATTATATTTATTTAATTCCAAAAAAAGATTTTCTATGAAAAACTCACGTTAAAGACTGTTAAGAAAATAAAGAACTTTCAAACTGGAAAATTTCTAAGAAATGTAAGAAAATGTATTTCTTATTGCTATAGAATTACATTGAATATAAAACTAGTAAGAAGAATAATAATAATAATATTTTTAAACATTTTTAACGTGTTATTCCACACTTTCTAAATAAGTATTAATAATAACATTTACATTAAATAATTGAAATAGAAATTTAGCGTAAGTCGGATTCTATCTAATCAAGTAGACCATAATATAATAAAAGCTTACTGAAAATAAACTAAAAAATTGCTTTTCAATACTCTATTGGATCGCAGAGTAAAGATAGGAGCGTATTCGACTAAAGTAATCTGCCATTAGGGCAAAAAGCTCTCCTCACTTATCTGCGACATCTGGACGATGTTTATATTTTGAGGGTCTACGACAACCTCTGTAACGACACGCTTATCGTCGTCTGTAAGTCCTGATAATCTGAGATTAGTCCTTCAATGCAAAATTGACCTTATTACCTATGCAGAAGAAACTATATTACAATTAATCTAAATCAAGCCCCTGGTGTTCTGTGTGTAGAATTGTAATAGATGTAGACGAAAATTTATGATTTACTTTTCTACAGCTGGATTTTGTATAATTTTAATAGAATTTAGTCATTTGCATATTTTTTTACTTTAATTTGTACGTAAATAGTAAATTCTGTATATGACAAGGGAAGCCAAAATAAAAAAATATAAACATTCCTTTGTGTAATTTCGCAAATTCAAAAAGTTTTCATTTTCGAAATTCTACAATATTTTTCAGCTTCACGTTGTATGCCGCGTACATTGCGTTCTCCAGTTTCCACCGAATTTTCGAGGCACTGCATGTTGAGTGACAGAACTCAATGCTGCGCTTTTACCTTGATGCCAGAGCGAAGAAATGAAAATATTAAAAAAAAATAATTATTAATTTCCTCGAGTGGGGATCAAACGTACAACCGTCACGTTACAGTCGCACGATTGTATCCCTGTGCGTTACTATTATTATTATTTTAAAATAAAAAGAAAAAATTAAGTAACATATGTATGTAGTTTATGCTACGTACAAATACATGCACAATTCTATGAAAAATAATTTTTTTTACCACAACTACACACTAGACTGAAGAGATTCTATAAACATAAAAATGTGTTGTTACGACGCAAATTAACGAGTGCACATGGCGACCACTGCGGACGAAATGAGTATAGCGCTCATCATGTACACAGTAAAGCAAGACATCTCTATATAAGAAGAATATTTTATTAACAGATTTTTGGTTATTTTGATCAAATACTGGATTAAGGGCTTTGTAAAATGGAATAAGGTAACTATATTTTGAAAAATATATATTTTTATAATAAATAGTATATAATCGAATATAGAGATTTTTGAAATATATATTTTTTTTAGCTCTAAGCTTTGTTCTGAATAGCAGGGCAGGTAGACAGACCTTAATGTCAAGACAGTAGGTTCCCGGGAGGAAAATAAATATTAATTACTAGCAACCCAAACCCGATTTCGCCCGCTTAAGCTTCTCGTTATATTATAGCCAAATAATACAAAATCATTATATAAATTGTGACATATGTGTCATTCTGATGTATAAGGTATATGTATTGTAAAGTTTCATCTAAATCTGTTAAATAGTTTTATCATGAAAGTGGAATAAACATCTATTCTCAGAAACTTTCACATTTATAACATTACTTAATAGGAAAATCCTCCAAATGGGAAATCCCTCCAAATGGAAATTGACATCACAACTGTTGCATTTATAGCCGCACACTTTGGCCATGACAGCCTCACGAGAACGATCACCTTAAATATATATTTTTATAAAAAAAATATTATCGTCACAAATCCATGCACTGGTTCTATAAAAAGTTTTGCTCAAGGAAGCCAGTGAAAAATTCATGATTTCCCCTTTTTAAAATATAATGCTATAATAAAATGTTTATAGCATTTTTTTTAAGCACAAGCATCAACAACACCGATCTAAAAATTGAAAAATTCTTGAATAGAATAATAAGAAGATATTAATAAAACCTTAACATAACAGTTTATATTAATTGAGGCTACTCGTAGCCCAAGCATGTGGCTTATAACGCGATAGGTTGTGGTTTCCATTCCCACTCAAGGAAATGAAATGTCTTATATTTTCATTCCTTCGCTCTTGCGTGGAGGCAAAGCGCGGTGTTGAGTTCCGCCACTTAAGACGCAATGCCTCGAGAATTCAGGGGATAGTGGGCAGAGGGGAGAGCAGAGTGTATTAAGAATATTCTTTCTCTGCCTACTCTGCTACTGATAATCACTTTAAGCATATATTTAACAATTTAACATATTTATACATAGAACGATTTGGCCTTAACGAATTTATTTATTCCTCAAGCTCTCCCGCCGGCAATAACGGCGCCTAAAGCGGTAATGTGTGGTCATAAATTAAACAGTAATAAGTACAGACAACGACGACGCTGTTAACGACTAAACACTCAGCGATAGTGTAATAACGGTTTTTATGTACTTCACTTACTTTTTAGTATGAAATGTAAGTAAATATTTTCGTATGTGAAGTAGAATAAGTTTCATATTTTTGATTTTTTTTTATTTGTGTTACTGGTATGGTTTATTGTATGCTGTGTTATTTTTTGTTTATTGTTGAGTATAAAGTATATTTGTTGTATTCAAAATATTATTTGCAACATTTCACAAATTATTATCTTTATTTAAAAATATCCAACAAATGATAGTAAATTTTGACAGCACTATAAATTTATTATAGACGATATAAAAAAACAGCATAAAAATACCTAAAAAAAATGTTTCATAATTCATTTTTGAAATACATTAATTCTAACAATGTAAAAAATCAGCTTCACGATGTTTAAAATTTATTATAATTTTATAATAAATCACTGAAGTTATTTTTCAAATGTTTACAGTCTACTATCAAGTAATCTCTTAACGAGTTGAGCACCTCGGAATTTGAGAGAGAAGTTTTATAGGAGCTGTGAAAGCCGAACCTTATTACAACTCACTAATCTGAGGGGAAAGGAAATGAGTGAAGTTATATAAAATAATAAAAAAGACGTTTCCTCTTTCAGAATCTTTTAAAAGTCACACCCAATATACTTTTTTAATTTACGTCCAAAGTTTTTACGGTAGTAAGACGATTTTAATCATATTAAAATAAAAAAAGTGGATGTTTACAGTGTTGAAATTAATAAGATGTTATTCTTTAGTAAATTTGTTTAAAACTCATTTTTTTAGAAGCTTGGATCGTAGTTTTAGAATACTTTTTGGATTAGATGTTTTTCCTTAGTCTTTTTTTTATCTTTTTATAAGACGAAATCAATCTAACAATTGACTACTTTTAAATCATTAGCAACTACTGTCATGTCATAATTGAATATTGTAATATAAAAAATACGCCTTCAAGTAAGCCTATAAGTTTTGTGTTGTCCGTATTGTACTGCAAACTAAAGCAAAAGAAGTCGTCCACTAATGATTGGCGCAACAATATACAGCAATAGGAATAATATAGACTAATACAAAAATTTTAAATAAAACCACAATTTTATAATATTAGTGTGTACGTTTTATTAGCAGGGTAGGCAAAGGGAGCCTGGGAACTTGGTTTTTAAGGTACTCCTTTCCCATTTTGACACTGTATTCTGGAGGCATTGCGTGTTGATTGGCGTAAGTCAACGCCGCGCTACTTCTCGTTATGAGGGAATACGAGGAGCTACTCCTCGTTATAAATGAAAATGTTTAATATTTAATTTCCTCGCGTGGGAATCTATCGATGTGTATATATATTACGAATAATAACAACCCTTTCCATTTCATATTTATAATATATCAGAATATAATACAATAAAATCTGTAATTCAAAGGAAATTCGATAATGGTTCAATAAAGTTGTCTTTTCTTTTTATCCAATTATCCTCCCGATGTCAACCTGATCCTCAATGTTTACTCAATTACATATGAAAAAAAGTTTCTTTATGTTCTATATTTATAAATATAAAATTAAATTAGCTTCACGCTTTATCCCGCACACAGCAGGGTAGGCAGAGGGAACCTAGTGTTAAGACACTCCGTTCCCCACTTTCTGCCGAATTCTGGAGGCATTGCGTGTTGAGTGGCAGAA
>DWMY01002529.1:0-11647 GCA_018249775.1 Heliconius hecalesia formosus
TTTTGTAACGACGCTTGTGAGGCGGGCGTTGATAACTGCGACACAGTTTCATACTAATGTAGTTATTATCGTCTTAAAATGTTTTTGTTATGCACGAAAATTTTTTGAAATAAATAAATATTATTATATATTATTATAAACGAATGCCACTTCAGTCTACCCGTGACCGTACGTACCGTGACGGACTACTGCAAAGTTTTCGAATCGTCGGGTTTCCAAAATGTACAATCTTAAATATACGCGATTATTCCGGCTAAAATAGTTTCATTAAAAATATATAGATAGTTTATATAAAAAAATATATAGTTGATATACATACATAATACAACGTATAAAATGTAAATAAACACGTAACATTGAAGTCTTGCTTAACTAATTTAATCCCACATGTGTTATACCGTTTGGGAATACTGTTGTAATTTCCTAAAAGTTATGAAATAATAATGATGATATACTTTATTGTACACCACTAAAAATACCGAGAAATAAAAATAAAATAAATCTCCAATCTAGCTAGAATATAATACTAATACTCACTTAACAGCAAAGTAATATTAAAACACAGATTTTATTTAAAAGAGTTAGTAACAAAATAATTATTTTATCGTTAGCTATGTTCGCTTTTAATATTCAAAATGAACTGAAATATAATTAAATATTTGATTATATATACGTACTTTTTATAGAAATTACAATTTTATGGACTTTCCAGGAGGTTGTGCAATTAGGTAGGTACTAGTTATCTTAATGCATGAAGCATTGAGGTCGTTCTTTGTCAATGGTGCCGGCTCGGTAGTTCAAGTGCATTAACGCCGGAGTATCCTAATATTCAGTATTATGTCCCACATTGCTTATTCTGCATATTAATGACACGTTGCATTACTGCAACATTCGGTGCTATGCATATTCCAGTACGGGCAATGCTGTTTCTACTGGCCTAAAACATCTCGCGCTGAGGTCCTGAGTTCACGTTGTAGCAGGCCAGCCTAAATTTCGGGACATTTTCCTATGTAACAATCGCAATGTTGGGATTTTTAGGGTCGGCATATCAAATCAAGTCCAGTTTAGGGGTAATTTAGAGAGCAAAGCCAAGTTGACATGAAAAAAGCTAGGAGTACTTCATATCAGAATACCCCTAGCTTATACTTTTAAGGTTCAAGTCCGTCCTCATGAAGAATACTGCCCTTACCTATCGGTAGGCGCCCCTCAGTATCAATTACAACCATTTGACTCTATTCAGCGGAGGGCAAATAAAGGCAAAGGGCAATGACACTATTATCAAAGTATTAAAATCATGAAATTTTTACAAAAAATCACGTAGCAATTTGAGTGAAAATTGTGGGCGAAAAGAACAATGCTGCAGAATGAAACAAAATGCCAAAAAACCGATAATTGTACAATTTAAAAAAGGGGCAAATACGGAATGAAGTTTTAAAACTTGTGAAATCATACAATAAGAAAAACAATGAAAAAATGAGCACAAAAATATTCAGTAATCATGGTATAAAAGAATCTATTTACATAAACAAATTACCAACGCAACGTGAGCTATAACATCATACCAGGAGACACGGAAATCGTACGTCTTTGAGTATAACTGAACATCGGGAGGCAGAATATTCGTAAACAAAAATGAAGGTGATCCTGCTAGTCTCATCAAAAAATTTTAACAAGTAAAACGTATTAAAGTGGAAGGTACAATCAAAAAAAGCCAAAATCCAACTAGTTAACACGCTGTTACTTCCTATTATTGATTATGGTGATGCTTGCTGCCTGGATATATATAACGACCTATTAAACAAACTTGAAAGGCTGTTAAACACATTCATACGTTTTATTTATAACCTGCGCAAGTATGACCATATTTCACCTAGTAGGAAGCAGCTTGGATGGCTCACAGTAGCTGGACGTAGAAAGACCAGGTTGCTCTGTCTACTTTATTCCATTCTGTTCAATCCTAACTCTCCCTCATACCCTTCTTCTGATTTCTCTTTCCTTTCTTCTTTTCATGATAAATCTCTACGATCACAAACTAATCTTTCACTCTCCATCCCAACTCACAAGTCTGATTTCATGTCCGACTCGTTTGTGGTCACTGGAATCAGACTTTGGAACAATTTACCCGAGTCTATTAGAAGAGCTCCCTCTCGGGAGTCATTTAAACGTCAAGTCAAACAATTATTCTTGTAAATTCACAGTAATTTTATTTATACATATGTATATATTAAATATTTATACTGTTTTAGTATATTCTAATTATATATTTATAAACATATATACTATTTGTGTAGTTTATTTTATTATAGTTTATATATTTGTGTATGTGTATTGTAAGTTATTGTATTTGTGTATATCATATTGTATTGTATTTGTTTTTGTTCGCACAGTTAACTTTTAATTAAATGATCGAGCACACCTACACAATTATCTCCCACTTAACAAGGTTGGCTGATAGAAAATGCTTTTTAGCGTTAAGCCCGCCTTTTGTACATGTATTTTTTTTTTATTTCTAAAATTGTGTGCAATAAAGAATAAATAAATAAATAAGTGTTAAAAATCGGAAGCGGTTAACATTTCAAAAAAACGCTATAAAAACACATATCGTCTATATGATTCTAAACTATTTTGAATGAGATACTATGTAATTGCAATAAGTGATATGTATCACCTACTAACAATACTTCACACTAGTTCTCTTCCAATAGGGGCCGCCACTTACAAGCGAATGCCCCCGATTGACACAATTCCACTGCTTTTATAGTTATTTTCCACCTAAATCTACCCTCTTTTACACGAATACGCTAACATAAGGTACAATGTGACTGATAAGTGTTTTTTATGTAACAATTTACTTTTAATTTCTCATTGTTTATATAATTTACACCTTCAATAATTTTGAGAAAGTGCAAGCACTACATGGCTGCTTGCGAGGACGAAAATGGCAAGGGCGCCCTCTCGCAGGACTCGTGCCTATACTATAGTGGATTGAAATAAAACATAAATTATATAATATTAACTTCTATTTTTATTATTATTGATCCTCTCTATATTTATATAATTGCTCTACAAATCTTAATCTGTCATTGATAAATTGCAAGGTCTACGTGGCTGCTTGAGAGGATATGATATTAATTAACATTGGAGGATCCTAAGTCTCAGTCTTAGAATCTCGATCTCTTTTTTGCGTTATACAAATAAAAATATACAAACAATAATAAAAAACATTGAAAACTAAAGACTTAGCCATTTCAATATAACAGTTGTATAAGGTAACTCTTTTAGCAAGGAGCAATTTTGTCAAGCAACATACTTTAAATTCATATAACTTTTTTTTTGTATAAAAACGACCTTTACGTTGTGCACAACAAAAAGTATTTTGTTCAAATTCTATTGAGGATATAAATAGTTATCAAGGTTAGTTATTTAATCTTTACATCCCTTTACGTACTAATAAATTAATAAATTCATTTAAATTAACGAAAGTTACAAAAAAAAGTTAAATAAAAATAATTAAACCGATTTTAGATACTAATGCTTAATGTAACATAATTTATATTAACACTAGTGACTCGCTCGCATCTTCACTTGAATAACTTAATTATTTTCTAAAAATGATAATATTATTAGAACACTTAAGTAATCCAATTTAGGATTATCATTTTAAAGATTTACCGCCTTATTCATAAAAAACGCCTATAGAACGTTTAAAACGTTCATTAGTTAAAATGCTCTATAAGCTTATGAAACGTTCGATAAAAATGCGTATTCATATCAGTTCTTTAAACCTTCTGTAACTAATATACGGTTTATAAGCTAAAATGTTGCCACTACGATGAAATTGGCAAGTAAGCTTTTCAAATGTACCGAATTGACTACAGATAATGTGTATCAATTTACCAAATACGTCTAATCATAGAAATTATTACGGATTAAAATCATATTTTGTTGTTTGTGGTATGCTAAGTTACCGCTCAGTGATATCTACGATGATGCAAACAAGCGTATACTAATATTTGTGTACATAGTGTTCTGTACCCTTTATTTGTTTTATTTTAAGTATTGCATAATTATTATTGTAAAACAACAGAATCGAAAATTGTAGAAAGTAAAAAAGGTAAAGCAGAATTGGTTGGAAGATGATAAAGTTGGTTTTACTGATACAGCTAATTGAAAACTTTATTGATTAAACTTTTATTGATTGAACTTGAGGTAAATGCTGTTAGCCCTATTGGCCTTTACAGCGACACCGGGTGGGTAGGGAAGAGGGTACTCTGTCCCAGAAGAAATGCAAGCACTACCTGGCTGCTTGAGAGGAGTCGACGACTGTAAGGTCACCCCCTGGGGGGCTTGAACCTCGGCTTACAATCGTCGAGCGGGCTGGGAGGCATTAGTTTGCCTGCGAATGTTATATAGCAATCGCGCTGGTAAGATTCCTGTCTAAAGAATGACATTCGAAACGTCTTGGATATATGACTGTTGAAAAAAATATATATTTTTGAAGCACTATTATATAATATTTTATACAATAAAGTAAACAAAATTGAATAGTTAGTGAAGATTACCTTCATAAATCAAACAGTTAAGTTTAAGTCGTAATTAATTCAAAACAGAGATAAAGAACAATCTTGAAAGAAATATCAAGTAAATACAAAGATTTTTTGGTGGGTTGTGCAAAGTGGCAAATGTCATTTCAATGATCAGCTGTCGAGAATTGGCCATTTTTTATTTTATAGAGCCTATTATATAGTTATAGAGGCCAAGACCCTACTGGTCTTGGCCTCTATAACTATATAATAGGCTTATAGCACTGTTTAGCGGTAAAAAGTTATAAATACAACTTTTTGACGTTTTTCTTATAGTGAGTTTATAGAACAATTTATCAGTTCCATAACTTTTTATGAATAAGACCGTTAATCTATACATTAAAAACTTTCAGTCAATTCACTAAAACAGTAATATTACAGTAATTTACAAAATACTTTATTATAAAATACCTTTTTATTTATGAACACATTGTAATAAAACAAATACTCAAGTTTGCTAAAATACACAGTTTAAACAGTTTAAACTGTGCACTTTAATCGGTTAAGCCGTTTCTGAGATTAGCGTGAACAAACACACTGACAAGCAGACAAACAGGTTTTATTATGTCCCCAATACATTTTTTTCTAAGTTATCTTCCATATACAGACACTTTTTTAAACAATTGAATCATTTTATAAGAACTACGAAAATGAAACCTAAGGTTTTAATAATTTTTACTTTCGAAATCTTAAGTGCTTTGCAAACGTATATTATATAAGCAACAAAGTAATTCAGTGTATTAAGTAAATAATTCAGTAGTTAAGCGGGCGAAGCCACGAGCGGATCGCTAGTATCTAACATATTTACATAAAAATTTACAAAGAAGACTACACAGAAAATTACTAAACATTGAACATTAAGAGGAGGAGGGGTACTTTATGAGCAAGGACATCGTATAAAGGATGGATTAGATTAGAGCAAATGAAATGGATATAAGGAGGGGAACCAGCTTCACGCTGTATCCCGCACACAGCAGGGAAGGCAGAGGGAACCTAGTGTTAAGACAGTCCGTTCTCCACTTTCCGCCAAGTTCTGGAGGCATTGCGAAGAAATGAAAATATAAATGTAAAAAAAACATTTGTTTTCCTCGAGTGGGGATCGAACCTACAACCAGTCGATTTTACAGTCACACTGTGTGCCTCTACGCCACGACTGGCCTCCGACTGGGAACCATCGTCCAGGCCCCATTCACACAGTGAGTGGTCCCTGATCCTGATCTTAGGTGTACAAATGTACATGCATATCCAAGGCACAAGCAACAAATAGTTGATACAATCCTCCATACAGTAAATCTTTGGGAAAAAAAAATCAAAATCACCTGGGGATATTAGGGTAAATAGCAGCATAATGCTTACCTTTCTGAGATTATGACAATTCCGAGAATTCATACCATGACAAATCCAAATGAGTTTATGCACGAGACAACAGATCCTGGGCCAAAATTAAAAAGTGATCTAAATGACCGCACCGGATTACGGCTAATTTTGTGCAAGAGTCTGCAGATTCATTCCAACTTATTCCACGAATGACCTGAAATCCATGCCAAAGTAATATCCAAACCCTTTAGAAAACACACAGTAAACATACAGTTCTTCACAAATCCTTAAAATAATTATTGTTTAATTTTCAAACATTCAATTGAATATTCTTATGGGAAATATTCTTTAAAAACATACATTATATATTACAACACGAACGTAATTAAATGTGTTAAGTAAATAATTCAGTATTTTAAGTATATAAAGGTATAAAATATTTTATTGAGGTTGGTTACATGGCATGACGACGCGAGGCGGCGGCAATGTGCCGCTAATTATGAGGGACGTGGAGTACGAAATGTCTTCATACAAAGTTCCCTCTGCCAACGTCGCTGTAATTAGAATACAAAGTGAAACATTTTTTTTTATACTACAATATTTTATTACAAAGGTTCAAAATAATACATTTTACTTATATTCAAATATTTTATTGTTAACTTATACACACAATTAAAAAAAAATTACATTAGTCATCTTCCTTTGACAGACAGATTTCTTTTAAAGACAAAACAAACAAAAAATACACATTTATCCTTTACGTTTTAGCATATATCTTCTGACACCCTCACAAAACTTTGGAATATAATCATTCCATTCGATATCAATTGGATCGAATTTGAAGTTTTGCTTATCTTTGGGTGTTAAAGACGCCGCGAGAGCTCTGGTCTTAGAGGCACTGATCTCCCACGAGTTACTTGAGAAAAATTCAAGGACTTTTCGCATTCTGGAAACTTTTGAATTAAAGCTTATATATCTGAAATTAATCGAGAAACCATAAAAATACTATATAACAATTATTGTTAACTTATGTAGTATAGCAGCGTCTGGATTTAACGCGATCAAGAGAAAATGCGGCGTAGAGTTTCGCCTACCAATACGCAATATCTAGAATACGGGCGGGGAGTTGAAAACTGAATAATTTAACACTATTTTTTTTATTTAAGCTAATACTATATTTAAGCTAATATTTATTAGCATCTATTAGATTGCATTAATTGAAACAAGCATGTTCTGTAAAACTAGGATCAACGTCAAGACCGAGGCCGGGATGTAGGAAGATACTATTGTGCAACTGATACTATTGTGACACTTGCATAATTCTAACTAAGTTTAACTCTACTGAATAAATTTAAACCTAAATCTTGCATTTGAGTAGCCATTATCTTTAATAGTTATTAGTAATAGGATAGCGTCTGATTGTAACGCGATGGTTGCTAGTTCGATCACTGCTAGGGAAATTGATTCTATTTAAAATTTTATCCGGCCTATTAAATATATTGCGGCATTAAATTCCACCACATAACAAGCAATGTCTTGAAAATTAGATGGCAAATAGAGAACGGAGTAACTTAAGAGTAGGTTATTTGTTAAAAAATCTACAATAATAAACTGTTGGTGCAGTGCCTTAAAGTTCAAATAAATTTACTTAGAACCTACGTATATAAAAGATATTCAAAGTTTCAAAGTATTATAAATTAAAAATAAGTACGTCAAATTATGTAAACATGAACTTCCTTCGAATTATAGTTATTTTTGTCGCTCATGTTTTTTTTTCTAAGATAAGAATTATTGTTTGAATATTAAAAAAAATATTATACAAGTAGCTATGTTGTTAAAGTAATCATGAGTAAAACTCGTCTTTTGTGGTCCAGTGGTACAGCGTTTATGTACAAAGGCGATAGTTGTGGATGCGATCGCCACTCGGGGCAACCAATTATTTTCATTTTCTCACTCTTTCAGGTAGTTAAGCATAGCACAGTATCTCTAGTGGGAAATTTTAAATATATTTTACAGCACAAGAATCGAAATATTAATATTTTTCTGAAAAAAAAAATGGGTGGTTTCAAATCATTATTCTTTAAAATTGGTTGTACAAACATTGTTACCTAATAAATCTAGAGGCCGAGGCTGTCATGGCGTTGCGGCATAGTATCTGACAATAAACGCGATGTTTTTAGGTTCGATTTCTGTATTAAGAAGAGGTAAGAGAATGCCTGTATTTTTTATATCTATTACCTCAGATCTTTTGACTGGGAGAACAAATTTTGATAATACTCTTTTTATTTGAAAGCTGGTGTTTTTCGTGGGGTCCCTTTTTATCTTCTCTCCATTTCTAATAACGGTACCCATGAGAAAATCACATATGTCTTAAATTTGCGTTAAGTATGTGCACGATAAATGGAAGAATAACTCAATACGACACCAACCGATTTAGATGATTTTTTTTATTTACTTTGATGAGAATTTGGTTAGGTTCTGATTATGGAAATCGGTTAAAGTCGGTCTTTTTTTGTCAAAAATTATACTATTAACAAATAGCTTAGTAACAACTAATAAATATAATATATTAGGCTACCTTGGTTTCTTTCCTTGCCAGAGTAAAAGTGTATCTGTCAAATACGCTGGTATTGTATTGAACGTCGTTACTATTAACCATTCAACCCACTTTGAAGTTGTAAAGTGTAAATATGGGTAAGGCACATTATCTGAAATTATAATTAACAACATATATCATTAATTATACTTAGTCTAGCCATAAATACTGTTGCAATATTTTAGTCTTTCTGTTTCGCTCTTTTTTTTATACACGTCTTAAACGTTCTATATCTGTCACTAAGGCAGTATTTCATTATTTTTTATATTACTCGGGGTTTTTTTTTATTTTTTTCACTTTAACTAACTCTACAGATAATCGGCCCGTATTATTTTTTCCATATTATTTGTTTATTTCGAATAAATACAAAATCTAAATTTTTACTTTAAAACTAATAATATAATACTTACAAGCTTTGTGTTTGTAACTGTCGTCAAGGACTAACTTTCTAAGTTTGGTGACGTTGAGAGGATTTTCCTTACTCGTAGCGCAATTGTAAACACTTAAAGTGTTGTCATTTGAGCTATAATATAAAATTAAAAAAATGTAAATATTAAAAAACGCATGTAGTTTTTTTTTTTTTTAAAAAACAACTATTTTATAACACAAACCATATTGCCAGCTTGTGAGCATGTTGTGAATAAATTTTCTTCACATATTTCCACCATAGTTTACTTTACAGGTAGCATAGAGGACCTAAACGTTGTTTGTTTTCTTTATTTCTAACCCATTTATAGATATTTTAGGCTGGGTGAGTCTCAACTCAATATATACTATATAATTTGTCTTGATTGAATATCGAGTTCACGACAGGAGAAAAAAAAAAGAAATACGGACCTAGATTTTATTGCAGCAGCAACTATCATTAGATTGGTTACGTAGTCTACAGGTATGAGATCCAAATTGTTCTTAGATTTGCACATTAACACACGATTCGTTCCAAGGAATGTTAACGTCATCATGCCAGTTACACCAAACCAATTGTCGACCCAACCGACTAACGGCTCATCTTTACTAGCTGAGACTGAAAATGATATTCTGTTAGACAATTATTTTTTAAAATGTTTTAGACAATTGTTTTTTTTTTTTAATTTTATCCAAACTGATCCATTCATATATGTTTTTTTTTATATATACAAATTGCATATATATTCTCAAACGTTAACTATTATTTTGAAAGTGAACAACATTTCTATATGGACAATCATGGATGGAAAAAAGCGTAATTTAATATTTTGACATGGTAATATTTATCTAAAATATATAAATAGCTTCTATGTACTGAGACAAGCTTTCCACAAAATAATTCAGTGAGACATTTTTTTTCCAGTTTTCACGCAAAATCCTTAAAAAATATGTTTTACGAGAACGATGAGATTTCCAAACTTTTTTATATAAAAAACCCATATAATCTATAAATTTTCTAATAGGTTAATATCTGGAGATACCTGACAGCTTATTGAAAAATGATTCTCCAATCGGAATATTTCAGAAGAAAATGATTCTTCAAATACAAGATCGGATAAATAACCTCTACGGCTCTTCTGAATATACGCACTCTTTTGTAAAAAAAATTTTTTGATGAGTTTACACCATCATTTTAGCTGAATTTGTTAATGTAGCGTTTAATTTTATTTTAATAATTGTAAATTCTTAAAAAAATAATGTTCTTTCAGAGTTGACAACAATCTACAGTAAAAATGGCAGTGATACCAAATCTTGCGTTGGTTTTGAGACACCCTATAGTGATTGATTTTATTTAACTGATATGTAGTATCGAGTTAAATATAAGAAATATTTTACAAAGGAAACAATTTAAAACTATCTAATAAAGTTATTACCAATTGTTGGTCTGACGATAACCGTAGGAATATTTCCTCGTTTTTCAACAATCATTGTCTCTGCGATTGCTTTCGCAAACGCGTATGTATTTGGCTGCTTCTCTGTAAACATCATTATTTATTAATCAGCTTCACGCTGTATCCCGCACACAGCAGGGTAGACGGATAGACACTCCGTTCCCCACTTTCTGCCGAATTCTGGAGGCATTGCGTGTTCAGTAGCAGAATTCAACTTGACACCAGACCGAAGAAATGGAAATATAAATTTAAGTATATATTTCATCTTCTCGAGTGAGGATCGAACCCACAACCAGTTGGTTTTACAGTCACACTTTGTACCCCTGCGCCACGACTGGCCTAAGCATTTATACATTTTTAAATATAAAAACAAATATATATACTTAATTTAAAAAATCAAAATCACGCCATCAAAGCGCAGCCGAACTGTCTCTGACATTCATTACAAATTTGATTTTTTTAATTAACTTTCGAGAGACTTAGATAGTATTTCTATTATTTTTATTCAAATAAATTATTTTTAATAAAGATTAGAAATTCAATTATTTTTAATAAAGCGTGGCATTAGATCCCTTTATTCAATACCTCTCAGGCCGATCGAGGGCCGCAAGCCTAAGCTGTAGGTGAAGCCCTTGTCGTCGTTGACATCGCTGTAAATGCCAATAGGGCTAACAGCATAAACCTCTTTTCAACACACAGTATTTTGGAATTTATTAGTTTGTGGGCTGTGTTTCTTTGAGAAAAGCTTAAAAATATTAAAATTTAGCTTACTAATTAACGCTTTCACTTGATCTTTTTCTATTCTTTTTGCGATTATTTCGTTTACTCTGTCTAACGATGCAGGTGGAGGATATACAACTTCTTCTATTACCTTTTTGTCTGTATTGCAATATGCAGTTGAAACATGAAGAAAAGCCTAAAAATAAAAAGAAAATAGAATGTAAGTCAATTCACAGTAGTGAGTAGTTTGATCAAATGTACCCTATGTCCGCATCATCAAGGCGACTGACAGTATTTATTATATAACACAATAAACCTAGTAACGTAACGTTTGATGGTGGTTAACAGTAACGAGCCATTGCGTGTGGGAGTTTAAATATAATCTACCTATATAACATATTATCATCCATTGAATTATTCATAAAGATAACAAATAAAAAGTCATATAAAATCAGCTTCACGCTGTATCCCGCACACAGCAGGGTAGGCAGAGGGAACCTAGTGTTAAGACACTCCGTTCCCCACTTTCTGCCGAATTCTGGAGGCATTGCGTGTTGAGTGGCAGAACTCAA
>DWMY01002530.1:0-11645 GCA_018249775.1 Heliconius hecalesia formosus
TTTTCATGTAATACTAGCGACCTACGCGTGGCTTCGCTCGTTTGATCTACTGTCAAATTCGTCTACTGCCTACTGTCAAGTTCGTTTGATGTAATGTTTTGATACATAGGCCATATCACTTAAAAAAGATTCTTTTAAATCCTTTCAGTAGTGTTTGCTTGAAAGTCGAACAAACATCTATCCTCACAAAGTCTCACATTTATAATATTAGTAGGATTCTTCTTCTATTTGTAATATTTAAAATCATATATTTCCAATCACGATAGATATTTGTATGTATTTATTGATCTCTATATGATTATCACAAGGCACAAGTGTGTGATTGTAGATGCCACTGGTTGTGGGTTCGATTCATATTCGAGGAAATGAAATATTTATTTAAATTTATATTGTCATTACTTCGTTCTGGTGTCGAGGCAAAGCGAGATATTAAGTTCCGCTACTAAACACGCAACACTTCTAGAATTCAGATGAAAAATGGTGAACGGAATTTCTTAACATTAGGTTCCCTTTGCTTACTCTGCTGTGAGTGAGACACATAGTGAAGCTGATATTTTAATTACATATCACAAATTAGAATATTTGTACATTATCATCTTTTACTTAATTGTAAAACGAACGAAAAAAGGGTAAATTTAAAAACAAGAAACACGTTTTCTCTTAATACTGCACCTAACTCGCCTCACGATGATTACAAACACTAATCTCGTCTCTTATAAAAACTCAGCCACTCCTGTCGAGATTAGCGTAATCGTGTGGCAATAGTATACATTGTCGCTTTCAATCCTAATAATACATGGTTATAGACCAGACCGTTTATATACAATTTTCAATTTTTGTTTTCAGCTTCTCACTGTATCTGGCACATAGAAAGATGGGAAAAGAGTTAAAACACTCCGTTACACCACTTACAGCCAAATTTTTGAGGCACTGCGTGTCGAATGGTGGATCTTGTTCCAAAGAGAATATTAATAAATGATAATTCATTTCCCCAAGTGGAAATCGAGCCCACAACAAAAGATAAAAAGGCAAATATATCTTTTAATACAGCACCTAACCCACCTCACGATGATTACAAACACTGTAATCTCGTCTCTGGTAAAATTTCAGCCACTCCTGTCGAGTGCAGCGTAATCGTGTGGCAATAGCATACATTGTCGCTTCCAATGCATTGTTGTATGCACCTGCGAGCTCCCATTCCTCTTGTTCAGAAATGGAACACACGGACCGCGTCTTTTCATTGCGATTGTGTTGGATCGTATTGTCTCGTTTCATTTATTCTACGTAGTTTGGTGACAACTTTGCGTTGCCTTTCTTGGCTTATTTACGACGGTGTATGTTTGTAGGTTTATTTTTTGAAAGTGGTTAGTGTTTCTGTTAACGTTAATGTTTGTTGCATAGATCATTGTGGTTTTTTTTTCACAAATTACTTTATTTATTTGATTTTATTGAGGCCAGTCGTGGCGCAGCGGCACGAAGTGTGACTGTAAAACCTGACTAGTTGTGGGTTCGATCCCCAGTCGAGGAGATGAAATATTTACTTACATTTATATTTCCATTTCTTCGCTCTGGTCTCGAGGCAAAGCGCGGCGTTCAGTTCCGCCACTTAACACGTAATGCCTCCAGAACTCGGCAGAAAGTGGGGAATGGAGTGTCTTAACACTAGGTTCCCTCTGCCTACCCTGCTGTGTGCTCCCGCAGAGCGTACAGCGTGAAGCTGATTTATTTTATTTTATTTTACTTGATTTATATTGTTTTCTCCAACAAGAAGACTAGCTAGATTTTTAGATGTTACAATCTATTTGGGAACTAGGCTTTTTATAGATTAAATAATAATATTTTTAGTACGGCAATCAAAGAAATGGTATTTTGAAAGATTATTTTACTTACTCGTTGATAAATGTGTGGGGTAACGCTACGGTTGGTTCGCTAGTATTCATTATTATAACATGAACACACGCGACACTATCCCAGCAGACGTAAAAAGAGATTAGTTATATTTTCAAATAAAAGAGTACGTCTGTCCATAACCTGTTCAATTTCTGTTCGAGGAAATTAAATATTTAATATTTTAATTTCTTCGCTCTTTTTTTGGTACAAAGTGCGGCGTTGAGTTTCCCTACTTAACACGCAATGCCTCCAGAATTAAATAGGGAATTTCTAGATTCGGCAGAAAGTGGGGGACAGAGTGTCTTAACACTACGCTACGTCTGCCTAATCTGCTACATGTGGGATACAGCGTGATACCTAAAAAGAAATATAAACACATATTTGAATAATAAACATACTTCCTTTTCGTGGAATATTCAGAATGTTTTATAGATATCATTGATATTTGAAATGCAAGAATTTTGCTCGCACTGACTGCGTTGCTCCCATCCATCATTCTGTTATTGCCTGACATGGACGCTATATGTTGTTAATACTCACAAAAGCGTACTTTTCTCTTTTAGTTTCCATTCGATTTTTACGTTTTTTTTGTATGCATATGTGATTCTTTTTTGTTTATTTTTGAATACTACTCAGTAATATTTATTACTATTCAGTAATAAATAACTGGTATATAAGTATATATGTCCAATTATTGGACTTTGTCCAATATTTTAAGTTTTTTATCCTATAATATTGTTAAACATTATTGTTCTTAGAATGGAGTTCTAGTTTTCTAAAAATCCTGGTACGTTCCTATATAGGTTTACACATAAATACCTGTTTGGCCAACATAAGTTTTTCTTTAACCCTACTGCGTGAATAAAAGTGTGTGTACATATAATATACATATGTGTATGTATGAATTATGTTTATACCGATTTTGATGATGCAAGTGTCACAAAGGACATGACTATAATCTAAAACAAACACAATTCGCTATACTGTCAAGATAATCTTTTAAATTCACTCTGTATGCTGCACATAGCAGCGTAGATAGAGGAAACATGGGAACCTATTTTTAAGATACTTCATTTCCATTAAAACATTTCCGCTCCCAACTTTCCGCCGAATTGCGCGTTGAGGGTACTCGACGCCGCGCCTGCCTCGTTACCACAACGAGAAAATGAAAATATCAAATATTACATTTCCTCCAGTAGAAATCAAACCCACAACCGTCTCGCTGACAGTCGCACGCTTGTCCCAATACGCCACGACTGACCTCCTTTATATTTGCGTCTATCTATTTTACAGAACTAATCCCACCGTACTATATCAAACGTTCAACGCTCTGGTCACCCGGGATTCAAGCGGCTGTCCTCTCATCAATCATTCTGATATTGCGTGACACATCAACTTGTGACCCGTGAACATCCACGACACTTCTGTTTACATGCTCATTTGGATACTGACCGCCCACTAAAAGACCCGAGCCGAGGGTTAAGTCAGTAAACATTATGTTAGTAAAAACGAATTTTACCCAACCAGTGTAAGAAATCAGCTTCACGCTGTATACACAGCAAGGTAGGCAGAGGGAATTAGGTGTTAGGAAATTCCGTTCCCCACTTTTCACCGCGTGTTCAGTGGCAAAAGTCAACGCCGCGCTTTGCCTTGACACTAGAACGAAGAAATAGAAACATACATTTTAATATGTTTTTTCATTTCCTCGAGTGGGGATCAAACCCATAACAGTTTATAGGCACTTTGTGGCACTGCGCCACGACTGGCCTGGCCTGGCCTTCCCTATATTGTGTCCTGTCACCACCAGTGTAAGTTTGATACAATTGTTGATCTGCTTAGATTCTTTATCAATTTTCTTTGTCTTGTTATCGTGTAAGATATTTAAAAAAAAATCTTTGAGTATGATAAATGTTTCCGTTTTGGGCAGAAATTGATTAAATTTACGAAAATAAAAAAGAATTTAACGATTTGGAGATCTGGTTGTGTCGTTTGTTCTACTTATAAAGGTGTCTCTTTAAAAATTAACGTAAATTTTTCAGTAACATTTATCGCGTCATAATTTTGTTGTATTGTCGACGATGTCCTAGAGTTATACAGGGTGGAAGTGTCTGTGCTCCTTTTACAGCAACAGCATATAGGGTAAAATATTTCAAACCTATACATTAAAAAAATCATCAAGATATGTCAACAGTTTAGGGTTTTTTTTCGTTTCACGATTTGTATCCGTACTGTATTACGTGTGACGCAGTTACTAATAGATACTAATAAAAAAGTAAATAAATAACAACACCTACTACTACAGAAATACTACTAAATATTGCCTATCAGCTATTTATCATTCTCAAAAAACATATCCGAACGAGAAAGGGATATATCACGTTCTATTTTACGCAACTACCTACATTTTATAATAAACCTTGGGTTTCGATGCGTGTGCGACGTTGTTGCTTTGATAGATTAATTTCTGTATGCGTCTTAACAAATGGCGTTTTATTTCACAACGAATCATTTTATTATTTTGTTTAAAAAAATATCTATTTTTAATTTTTGTTAAAATATCTTTTATATTATAATTGTATTAGGCTTTTATATAGTAGTTAAAACTGTGGTTTCATTTAAAATGGTGATTACAAAAACACTCTGTATATTGACTTATAAAACATATATTGGTATAATTCAATGATAATCGAAATCAGCTTCACACTGTATCCCGCACATAGCAGTACCACACTTTCGCCGA
This sequence comes from Heliconius hecalesia formosus, assembly GCA_018249775.1. Classification (NCBI taxonomy): domain Eukaryota; kingdom Metazoa; phylum Arthropoda; class Insecta; order Lepidoptera; family Nymphalidae; genus Heliconius; species Heliconius hecalesia. Next base: position 4,631 of record DWMY01002530.1, read on the forward strand.
ATTTTGATGCATTGCATGTGGAGTGGCGGAACTAAGCGGCCTAAGAGCCCAGATAAAACTATAAGCAAAGCCCGGCCATAAAATTTACAATAAGCCCAGCTTTTGCCATGATGCCAGACCGAAATATTAATAAATAAATCGAAAATATTAATTAATAATAATTAATTCCTTCGACTGAAGATCGAACCCAAAACCATCGTGTTTACAGTCACACACGTGTGCCCCTGTGCCACAAAGGCCTCAAAAATAAATAAAATTCAAATAAAAAAGGGACCTTGGGCTTCAAATCTATAAAATATGTGTTCATGATGTCGATTGTTTTAAATGTATCAGTTGACCAAGAACACAATGGCATGTCAAAGGTTACCCTACAAGTTTGGGTCTACTTATAAATTCAAAGGAAATTCTTGCGGGCGTAAATTCCTTATGAACAATAAGTATTTTGTCAACTATATTACAGACTTGCATATTTTAAAATTTAAATATTTGATACAAAGTTATTTAAATATTATAACTATCATTTTTAAACATTTTTATAGTATTATTCCACACTTAGGAAAGAAAAATACCGGTTTCGAGTCCCGCTACGTTCAAATTGTTATACGTTTTCTAAATAAGTATTTTTCTTTAATAAGTGTGGAATAACACTTTAAAAATGTTTAAAAATATTTAAAAAATAGTATTCTCTCTTGCCAAACGATAATTCTTAGTAATTATCTTTAGGTAGCGGAAATTTGTAAAAATCTCCCTACAGAGATACTAACAACATAAATAAGTTGTAACAAGCGTATAAAAATTTCGACGTAGCTTGATGAGAACGTATGGCTTAGTGGTCAGAGCGCCTGGTCGGTTTCCAGGAGGCGCGGGTTCGAGATCCGCTACGTTCAGATTTTTATACGTTTTTTAAATAAGTGTTTATTTGCGTGGCGTGGAGTTCTGCCACTCAACACGCAATGCCTCCAGAATTCGGCAGAAAGTGGAGAACGGAGTGTCTTAACACTAGGTTCCCTCTGCCTACCCTGCTGTGTGCGGGATACAGCGTGAAGCTGATTTTTTTTTTAAATAAGTATTATAACTATAAGTTAGAAAAATTGTGATCAGCACTTGAAAAATAAGGATGATTTCATATTTAAATAGTTTTTTGTATGTTCTTAATATGATTATAATCATCATTTAACAGGTAAATAGCTAGAATAAACATTACTTTAAGATTGATCTTCTATTATATAATATTTTACTTTAAAACATAAGGCAAATCGCGTATTTCATCGTCTATTCTCAGTCAAACGGAATCAGAATTAAATATTTCTAATAATGGCAACCTTTGCTTGCGGCAGCCATTTTCTTTGCAACCATGTGTTTTAGTGATGAGAAAAAATAAGCTTTAATTTGATATATAATTCATTAAAAAAACACATGAGTGCAAATATTAACATTAAGTGACCTCTTTAAACCAGGCAACCCTGGACTTGCGGCAGACTGAGAGCTGGCAACCATTGTTTTTCCAATTCCTTATGCGATTTTCTCTCAAATGATGTGCGATTCACATAAAAAACATATGAGTGCAATTTTCTCCAAAAACGAGTTACGAAAAACATTAATTAAAGGTGATTGCGGCAAGATTTTTTTGGGCAACCCTAGTGTAATCTATTCTACTATCATGTATTATTCTTAAATATAAGTTTCATTAGAAAATCTGATCCCTACAGTTTTAAGCGATGGGATCTTAGGCCAATAGTCGAAGTGAATATTGAGGAACTTAATGCGTTGAATAATCGTTTTTTTTTTCAACTTAAAGAAACTACTAAAAATGTTTAAGTTTTGTTAAGTTGAAAATAATACATTTTATAGGCAGATAAGTGGATCACCAAAAATTTTTTTCACGCGAAAGAACTAGTTAATACGAGTTGTCCTTTCCCTGTTCCCTATATTGTTTATATTCTATAGAAAAACAAAGAAATATAAGCAGCTTCATTGCATATTAAAATATTTGGCAACAAAAAGTTCTAACATATGTCGAATAATATGTAGGTATGGCTGACCAGTGTTTGCTTCTCGTCGATTGTTAGCGCCTGTGTAGTGGTTTTCAAATACTACAGCTTGCCTTACTAACAATCAAGCATATCGCAAAACGGTAAAGGATTTGCTCAATATAAGTGATTTTCTTTATATTCCTCATTTGTTATAATTGTATAACTTAAATTTATAATTATGACCAGTTGTGGCGCAATATAGGCCAGTATAGGCCAGTCGTGGGGCAGGGGCACAAAATGTGACTGTAAATCGACTGGTTGTGGACTCGATCCCCCCTCGGGGAGATGAAATATTTATTTAAATTAATAATTCCATTTCTTCTCTCTGTTGTCGAGGTAAAGCGCGGCGTTGAGTTCTGCCACTCTACACGCAATGCCTCCAGAATTCGGTAGAAAGTGGGGAACGGAATGTCTTAACACTAGGTTCCCTCTGCCTACCCTGATGTGTGCGGGATACAGCGTAAAGCTGATTTGATTTGATTTAATACTTAAATTATAGGAAAACGTATTTTTTATATAAAATATCTTAATTACGCGACTACGGCGCAGCAAAAAGGAGGGTTATGATCATGGCCATTATGTATGTATGTTATTTTTTTCTCTCATAACTCCTAAATCACTTACTATAATTTGGCAAATGAGGTATTCTTAGAAGCTATATGGTCCGCGGGTTCTAAAAAAATATTCGTCTACTCTGTGCAAATAAAAATTTACATCAAAAAATCTTTTCTTTTCATTATTTATTGTCTTCTAGTATAATGTCTAAGTTCATTTTGATTGGTAATTCAGAAAAACAAGCTTATCACGTAGTCAAAAACTATTCAATAATTTTGGACCACTTCACGCTATTGTAAGTTATGAATAAATCTAGAAACATATTAATTAAAAATTTAAAGCTATTTGTGATGATCTATTACAATTTCCATATAGATAAAAAATACAAATAATGTATAATATACCTTGCAATTTAGAGTGAAATAACAATAAAAAATCTTTAAACAGATCTATTCAAAACTCATCTTCTATAAATATCAAGATGTATTTAAAAATGTATTATATTCTTAAGAAAATCAAGTATAATATATAATATATATAATGTTTACTTGATCTATTAAGTATATATATAATTAATAGATCAAGTAAACATTAATAATTAAAAAGTTAAAAGAGAATTGTGGTAATTTGCTAGCTATTTACTTTGACTTGAACCCACGCCTCAACCTACATAGTCTAAATCTATGTATAATATCATACGATGTTATTATCCACTTTATAGAGACGAGTCACTGGACTAAAATGCAATATTATTTATTCACTTTATTTGTACAGTTAAATAAACTTGTTTGTCGCAAATATCCTAGTAAAACCTAGTGTCAAGATACTCCGTTTATTAAATTTTTCCGCTCCAATCCGTGACACTGTATTGTGGAGTAAAGCCAGAATTCTTGCACTTTGTCCACCATAGCGGGAAAATAATAATGATTTATTTTCCCCCGAGTGAGAATCAAATCCACAGTCATTACGCTTGCAGTCAGACGCTTTCATTCCACCGCCGGTCACTAAAAGCCCATACCATATTTGTAAAAAATGACAATTATTCTTAAATATTATAATTATTTACAAAATAAAATGAAACGTAAAGTTCCACCACCTAAAACACCACGTTTCTAAAGAAATCTAGAATAGTAAGTTAAATGGATCCAATATTTAGGACACTATGTTTTATTATGAACGTATCCCGCAAAAAAAGCATATAAAAAAATAAGAATTTAAATAAAATATCTTCTCGAATTCTATATGATTAGATTAGTATGCAGCCTTGCATCTTTTATATAATAAACGTACTCACGAAACCCGACGTCGCATTTGAAATATAATCCGAATGATAGACACAGAAAATCTATGTAGTGCTGCGGCTCACTCGCACTCGCATGGATCCGTGGAGCCAGAAATGGGGAAATTCAAATAAACGCCACAACAAGCTGAGAGGAATGGATTTAGATTTATTTTGCGGAATGTGAACAAAAATTGCTTAATATCCACAATCGTCACTGAAAAGAAACAGTAAATGGGTTATATTGGTAGGCTTTTTCGCGTAATAAAAATATGTCTTCTCCGATATCACGCATTTTTAGTTATTGATACACATAATTCTATGTGTCACTGTGTTTTCTAAATTTCAATTGGTAGTCTTTATATATTTGGTTGTAGATTCTATGTTTTTATTTGAAATATACACATATTTATATATTTTCTATATGGCAATTTCTTATATAATTGAAACCCACAAAAAAAAAAGTGGTTACTCTCTTAACCTTAAAAAACTTAAGAGGTACTCAAGCATCTTAGAATATTTAAATGTAACCTATACCTAATACCTATTTAGTAGAGATTAATATTATTGAAATACAACATTGAGTCTGTCGATACAACTTGTTGAAACTGTTATTATTAAACTTTCCTGAAGTATAAGACCACTTCAATAAACAATATTGATCAAATAAATATTATTTATACTTTATATAGATAAAATATATTGGGCGGAAGGTGGAGAAAGGAGTGTCTTAGCACTAGTGCTAGGGAACCTAGGTTCCCTCTGCATGCGGCCTTAAGCTGATTTTTAGAGTTCCGTACCTTTTAAGGAAAAAAGGAACACTTATAAGACCACTTTGTTGTCTGTCCGTCTATTATATCTGCTTATCTCTCTGTCTGGCTGTCAAGAGCCTTCATCTCAGGAACGCTCGGAGTAAGGATTGGATCATTATTAAGCCCAATATGCTTTTGAGAACGATTAAGAATAACGTCAATTTATATATAAATATTTGTTCTAAACTAAATTTAGTCAGATTATTTTATTTCATTATAGCATCAAGTTGCATTGAAATGGAATTTTAAACTTTTCCACTCGGTAAGACATAGCGGAACGGGCGCGGGTGTTGAGTGTCATCAGTTAAGAAGCATTTTTTTTAAATAGAGCGGAAGGCGAAAAATGTAGTGGCTTAAGGACTGAGCTGTTTCTGGCCACCATATTCCCAGTACCCCAGACTTATTAGATAAAGCGGATCATCAAAAACATAGTAATGCCATCTAATGCCAACTAATCGATATATTTATGTCAATAACATTGTCAGGTTCATAGATATTATTCTATTGTGGCTCAGTACGCATACAGTCGCACACAAAAGCATGTGACTGTAAGCGTGAAAGAGGTTGTAGGTTCGATTCCCACTCATTGAAATGAAATAAGTCTTAACACTACCATGCCATATGCGGGATACAACGTGAAACGGAAAAAAAAATAAAATGTCTTATGAAATAAAAAGAAACAAAATCATATTTTAAAATCATATTTCAAACTCTTTACCAACCTAAACAATGCAAACAGATTAAATAATCCAATATAACTATTAAAATAAACCAAATTTTAACATGAAATCTACTAAAAGTAACGCTATTCAAATTTATATTAAAATAGAGAGGATGGTGTGAGTAATTTATCAAACGGAATAAAATCGAATGGGATTCGATAAAGTAGTGAAAAGCCGCTTTGCGTAGCGCCGAGAATACAGTGGGAACAGGGGCGTTTGTGTACAAAGCTACGTTAAACGTCATTGTAAGGTGAAAGTTCTACACGAGACTTTCTAATGCTGTTTTTTTTTTATTTCATGTGAATATTCTCTGTTTTTCTATTTAATTTTTAATTGAAAAGTATCCTTGTTTAAGAAAAGTGATCATTATTTGTAACACAATAAAAATATTAGACGCTATTCACGACGAATAAGAAACGAAATATTAGAAGAGTATAACGAGCCCAAACTCTATCTTCATCATCTTTTCTCCATAGAAGAGAAGAGAAAATAGAATAAGAAATGCTTCAAATCGTTTCTAATAAATCAAATCTTTTATACGAAAATTTAGTATTACAAATTAGAAATTATTATAAATTAGAGAATAAAATGTATATGTAAATGCAATAATTCTGGCAATACAGTTAAACATTTTATTCTCATACTACCATATTTGCTTTCGATTAAATGAATGATTGTTTTTTTGTTATTTTTTTATACCTTTACGCTGTATCCCGTAGCCTAGCCTAGTGCTAAGACACCCCGCTCCCCTCTTTCGGCCGAATTCTGGAGGCATTATGAGTAGCGGAACTCAACGCCGCGGCGTGACTCGACACCAGCGAAGAAATAATAATATTAAATATTACATTTCCTAGAGTGAGAACCGATTCCACAACCTAGCGCGTTTACAGCCACACGCTTGTGCTCCTGCGTCACTACTGGCCTCAATTGAATGGATCTTCATATAAAAAGTTTTCTATGACAAGAGTATAGCATATATTTGTTGAGCTATTGTTACTTTTGCCTATCCAATTCTGTTGCACGCTAAAGTCGAACAAAGTCACTATAGTGACAGAAATGACACATCGAATAAAAGCCACTGTGTTTTCATCACCTGTCTCGTGAAAATCACTTTTTTATCTTATTTTATCTTTGGGTTCGTAGAAATGTTTATTTACCTCGTAGCGCAGTGGATATAGTAGATGCGATGGTTTAACCTTCATTCGGGGGAATTAATTATTTCCCCTCTCTGGCGCGAATAACAGAGTGTCGTGACATTAGATCTCTCTGTTTCTCTGTTATAATTGAATAAGTAAGGGGCTTCACCTTACTTATTACTAAAGTAAATATTTTATTATTTTTATATTATAGTGTTAGCGTATTCGTGTAAAAGAGGGTAGATTTAGGTGGAAAATAACTATAAAGGCAGTAGAATTGTGTCAATCGGGGGCCACTTGCTTGTAAGTGGCGACTCCTATTGGAAGGAAACTAGTGTGAAGTATTGTTAATAGGTGATACATATCACTTATTGCAATTACATAGTATCTCTTTCAAAATAGTTTAGAATCATATAGACGATGTGTGTTTTTAACGTGTTTGTTTTAAAAACGTTACCCGCTTCCGATTTCTAACAAT
>DWMY01002531.1:0-11644 GCA_018249775.1 Heliconius hecalesia formosus
AAATTATATAATACTATAACATTTACTTAAATTCATAAAACTGCTTACAATAAAATGAATGTTAGTCAGATTCGTAGTATAATTAAATTGAGTTACCATAACGTAATAAAACTTTGTAGCCATGATCAAATGCTGATAAGGAAACATGGACTTGGAGACTTTCTATTCAAAACTTAAATAAGTAAAGCTCATGATTATTACCCATATTTAAAATTTAAAAACCCGTCTCAAGTCTGTGATCGACTTTGAGATGCCGTTTTAATTTATAAATTATATACACATCTTTCAATGAAAGCGGCATCTCAAGATCGGTCTCGGACTTAAGACGATTTATATATACGTGCTTTAATCAGTTTTCTTCATCACGTAAAAAACTTTACATAAATGCATTAGCTATTAGCCTACAAATTGTCTTTGTTTAGAAGAAGCTGCACTATGTGGTATTATATCACGATAATTAGATAAAATGGTACACAGATTACGTATGTAGTATAATATTATGTTGTTATTAGTGCTTCATAGAGATTTTTTTATTATTTTAGTATATGTATATTTTTCCGTGTGGTGAAATAGGTTATGAGGATGTTACATTAATACAGCGTCATTAAAATGCTATTTAAAATTTACCTACTGTTTTATTTTAAGTAAAGAGTTAAGTTTTTGTTTATTGAAATAAATTTAGAAATAATTTTTTTATAACATTTATATATTTTAAAAGAAAAAAATTAAGAACAAATCATAAAATTAATGAAAATTCACTTTCAAGTGTTTCTTGAATTAAAATGTGACATATATATTCAAATTTATATATTATAAAACCATTTAAATTATTTATATTTTATTATTAGAAATCGGAAGCGGGTAACGTTTTTTAAAAAAACACGATAAAAAAACATATCGTCTATATGATTCTAAGCTTTTTTGAAAGAGATACTATGTAATTGCAATAAGTGATATGTATCACCTACTAATAATACTTCACACTAGTTTCCTTCCAATAGGGGCCGTCACTTACAAGCGAGTGCCCCCGATTGACACAATTCCACTCCTTTAATAGTTATTTTTCACCTAAATCTACCCTTTTTTACACGAGTACGCTAACATTATTTATATTGTATCAATAAAAGTGACCATGGTTTCTGCACCCAAACAAGTGTGCAACGTACCGTGTCACTTTCCTGTTTCGAGTGCAGTCTGTGGATGAACAAAAGTAATCGACATGGCATAAAGTAGTAAATAAATATGAACATTTTGCAATGTTAAATGTGAAACAATAACGAAAATATAATTGGTCCTTAAGTTAATTCACGACGTAATCAGATACTCATAAATATATTGTTTGTAGAAGGATAATATAATAAATAGTAAAAACTGATATTAAATGTTGTGTTTTAAATATAAGTATATCTTAGATAATACTTATTTATTTATCTATAAAATCTCATAATATCGGGGTCTATGAAAGGTACACCTAGAATCAGTTGTACGGGAGATCTTTTGTTAAAGAATACTAAAAAGTCTTATACCAATATCATTTCTACAAGTTAACTAATCTACATATTCTTTGTCTTGAGTTGTGTGTAGGAATGTACGAGGAACTCTATCATTTTTTGTGCGGCTTCCTGTAGACGTGGGAATTAAGGGTTATCCTCAAGTTTCCCTGGGGAACGCCAATGAATGCACTGTACAGTGTAAAGTAGGTATGTATTTACGCATAATAACAAAGAAGGTTATGGCAATAAAATTATGAAGAATAGAAAGAATAAAGCGTGTCTGTTATTTAATAATAGGCTCCATATAAAATTCTTTGCACTTGGACAATATTATAAAAAAATATATTGTATATTATGGATACTATTTTATTGCTTACAAATTGAAAGGCCCAAGGCTTACCCAAAGCCTCTGAGCCTTCACGCAGATAAAATTGATAGTTTAATTACATATTGATCTTATAAGTTACATCGAAAACACTTACACATTTGGTCACAGCTTAAACGTAGCATTGACATACATATAAATTTAAAATGGCCCTTAATGAAAAAATAACAACTTATAATTGTGTAGTTGCTGTTGAGTATTCAATTAGTTAGCTTCACGCTGTATCCCGCACACCGCAGGGTAGGCAGAGGGAACCTAGTGTTAAGACACTCCGTTCCCCACTTTCTGCCGAATTTTGGAGGCATTGCGTGTTGAGTGGCAGAACTCAACGCCGCGCATTGCCTCGACACCAGAGCGAAGAAATGGAAATATAAATTTAAGTAAATATTTCATCTCCTCGAGTGGGGATCGAACCCACAACCAGTCGGTTTTTACAGTCACACCCTGTGCTACTGCGCCACGACCGGCCTCTATTTCTCTCTATTACTATTCAATTAGTATTCTGTTAAATTTATAATTTTAATCGAATAACCTAAAGCCACACACAAAGCTGAGTAAAAACATTTTTTTTTATATATTTACTTTATATTTGTAGCATTGTAAAATTATTTTAAACGACTCGTCTCTTTCTCGAGTTTTAGTAAGGTAACGTAGGTGAGAGACCTACGTTCTCCCTCTAATAATGTTTAATTTTTTAAAAATATTTAAAGTTAATACTGTTTTTTTTATATGAAGAAATAGACTAGTAATTAATCTAAGTTTCTTACAATATTCATACATACGTATAGAAATTAACATTAAATGTCACATTCAAAAATAAACGAAAGCATTCCGCGTAGGTGCGAATGAGCGTAATGTTTACAAAATAGTTCCACAGTTTGTAAATACCGTAGCTAATGAATTGAGATAGATGCTCTTATTTTTAAACACATGCTGTTAAAGTATGAATTAGTAAACTTGTATAAATACATGGTTTATAAAAATTTTATAAGTACAACTATTAAAAAAATATATAAAAATAAATCGTTAAAAAGTTAAAGTTTTTTAACTTTTTTTAAATAAAATTTTAATTTAAAATATCACAATATAATTATGTATTTGATCTGACTAAATTAACGATAATTAATAATTAATTCTACTAATTTGTAAAATATTTTTTCATATTCCTAGAAGCCAAAAACTTATAAATAAATATGTACTGTGATTAGATACTTATTAACTTATTTGCCGCTCGTGTATAGAGCGTGACGCACGAGTTATTAATATTTGCACTAATTTCGTGACAATAAAATTAAAACGCAATTACGTCAAGTTTTGATTTTCTAAATTGAAGAAAAAGATAAGAATCAAGATATAATATCTTTTTATTTGGTCAAAATTTTGGTTTCAAAATAAATTAATAATAACTTTTTTAATTAATTAAACAACAGCCGTCTTAATTTTATATTAACGTTGATTTTTATAATATTAACAGTTTAAAATTAATTTATTAAAAAAACCTTGTTTACTTTAAAATACACGCATATTATTTCTAGACAAAAATACGCAAAGCTAGAATATTTTGTGATTCTTCAATTAAATTAAATAAGAAACAATATCTGCTTTTTTTAGCGAAAACCGCATTATTTATTCATGTAAAACATAAATATTATCTGTGCATGACTAGTGGATAAACGTCATTGTAACCGATTGAAACACACACGTATATTTTTTAAGCCGATAAGTCATACACGTCACACGAATTACTCTTCTCGGATGACAGCCTTTGTGTAGTGGGTTCTGGCTTTATGGTAATAATAAAATTAACCACTTATTCAGTACTCATGACTCATAGTACAATGCTAGTAAAACTCCCATGTCTATTCCAAACAAAATTATTTTAAGAACAATAGATAATCGTAAAGTATTTTGTTTTAAAAATTATCTGTGCTTTTTGCATAGTCTACATCTGTTTTAATCTATTGTATGAGACTTTTAAAGTTTTAAGAATATATCGGACATACATATGTGTTAGTACTGAGTCTTTAAAAGATTTATTTATAATTAAAAATTTCATTAAGAATTTCTTATAAAAATATATTATTTTTTTTATATTTTGATTTATCTACAATGTTTTAGATGAGTAAGTATAAAAGGATATATAAATATTTAATCTTATAATTTATTACTGAAGATTGTATTAAGAATTTCTTAAAACATTGTAATTGTTTCCGAACGCATTTACAACATAGGAGTTCTTATAGATTGTCAACAAGTCGTTGCAAGCGAAATATCTAAAGTCGAACCAGTTCCTCGATACGAAATTGGACAGCAAAAATAAATTATGCAATTATAAGACAGGATCTTTTGTTTCGATTGGAACACACCGGTGTGACATCACTGCATTTCGAAAGCATGACTCATTGAAAGATCACGTTCACTGTAATATCGCTGTAAACAAATTTGAGACGCTACCTCTCGAATTTGTGAACTTTTATACGGTCGTTTAGCACTTAACTAAGAATTTTGCCTAACTTTTAAGTGCAATTGTCATGCTGTCGTCTCGCGGCGGGAGGTTGGAGACTTTTTTTGATTTATATATTGTAATCTTTTTTATATTCAATAAATATGCCTTTATAATAAATATTTATAAAAATTAAATATGCAAATTTCATAAATCTACAAAATATGGCGAAGTTTTTAAATAACATTCAGAAGTTTCGAATAAAATTAGAATAAATAAAAAAATGTTGCATCCTCCATAGCCTTATATAGAGTTCTAGCGTTAATATTATTCTTGCGGCATAACGCGTTGAAACAAATTAAATATTCAAACGAGATTACATTCACGGGGTGACCCTCGCAGGTAGAGTCAGCAAACAAGCGACGCCACCCCAAACACTTGTCAGTGCAGGCACCTGTTAACTGCTCGTACCTGCAGTTACCTTTTTATGCTTGGTCTATATTTTAATATGACACTCTTATACGTATTAATTTTAACAAAAAATTATAAATTTATCAATTTGTAGAGAAGCTTTATCTCGCTGAAGATCTCTATTTAATAGAATTGCGACTTAAAAGAAACCTGTTTAGCTTTGCTTGCTTGCTAGGTTTATACATATATTCAAATTTAAAATAATATCTGTAACGGATTTCAAAAATATTAGAAGCCGTATATAAAAAAGAACTATTAATAATTAAGCAGGTATAAAGTTTTGCATTTAAAAAGTTTTATAACTTGAATAATAATCTACTATATTTATAATTTTTTCTTGTGTGCTATGTATTTTTGCTTCATGCATTGTGTTTCTTTTAGTTGTGAATAGAATGAAAGGACAATCGACACTATTGCAATTACGTTTTTGACATACTTTCTTATTACAAAACAAAGCTAGCATCAGATTAACTTTATAAAATGCATAACGTAGTAAATACAAAAATCAAATTATGAAAAGATTACATCTAAAAAACTCTATGTTGTTCAAATGTTAAATACATATTATTTTTGTAGAGTTAGCATAAAAATATATAACCATTTGCGTAAGCTAACTAATGCTAGCTTTCTATTTACTGTGTCCGGTTGCAAAGGACCAATTTACGTGGATAACCTGTGTTTCGTGTCTTAGGAGATAATGTGGTTGCATCCGCCACTAAGCATGGGAAAATTATATATTTTATCCAACTTATTTTATTAGTATACATTTTTGCTACGGATTTGCCTTCAATACATTAGATTAAAATATTTAACAAATTATGAGTGTAAGTTATTACGCTAAGAAAACTTATAACTGTTCTGAACGAGGTTCTTTTTTTGTCATCACAACAAAACGAAATACAGTCTTATTAAAATTCAAGGTAATATTTCCAATTATATTATAGTTTTATGAAAAATAGTCGCATACCTTGGCTAATTGCCGTCCAACGAGTATGAAGATGAAAGCCGATAGAGCCTCCGAGGCGGGGACTGTACTACAGTAACTTGTCACTTCAACACACACAATATTGCACTAAAGACACTTTTAGTATGTAATAATATTTTAAATAAGCACTTATTGTAAATGTTTTAATCACTATTTGTACACAAATATGTTTTATTTACACTTGTAACACCATAATACGTATATTTTCCACGCTGGTAGAGCGTCGACTGAAGGCGGGAAGACAGAGACAGCGTGATGGCGTGGAAGAGAGATACGTGTGACTTGGGAGGGAGGACGACCGCTAAGCTTCAAGAACACACACTGCTGTTTATTCGATTTCACATAGACAGAAATTATATATTTTATAAATAAATGTAATAGAGAGAAAAAAATGTTTTCTTTTGTTCAATATATTTAATTATTTATGTAGGTTCTTAGGTACAATCGTTACATAACATTTTAAAATAATCTTTTTCTTCAATCCTGAGATTTTTAATAAACTAATCAAAGTTAATAGCGTTTGTTTTTTAATAATATTAAATTATATTTTTTGTCAATACCAATATATGTAACGTTCCCAAGTATTTTGTCTACACAAAGTGGTCTGCGCCCAGTGTCGAGCGCCGTACCTCCTGTTACCTGGCACGAGCGTTCACGGCGCCTCGCGCCCCGCACGCTGCCTCAAAATTTAAACTTTATGGCCAACTAAATAACTCTGTGGACAGATTGTTACTACTTTGCATTACTGTCGTTTTAAATATTAATGTATGACACACTCAAAATGGCTAACTTATAAGTCATGAGACCACTAACAGCCGGACCACTTGAAGGCTTTTTAAAACGATAAATTTTGTATGAAAGTGGACCAAAAAAATATATGCTAATAATATTATTAGTTAGTAAAAACTTAAATTATTAAGAGTACTTGTTAAGCAAACAGTATCAGTATTCAGTATCTCTATTGTAGAGTAGATCTTAAAATCTAACGGCGTTGGAAGTAACGTAGTGCATTTTTTTAAAAAATCTTGCAAAATACATTTTAAATAAAAATAATACTTTATAGTTATATTTTTCATTTTAAGTATTTGTTTTTCATGATAAAGCCTTTAGAAGGCTTTGTCTGTTTGAGGAGTTCTGCCACTCAACACGCAATGCCTCCAAAATTCGGCAGAAAGTGGGGAACGGAGTGTCTTAACACTAGGTTCCCTCTGCCTACCCTGCTGTGTGCGGGATACAGCGTGAAGCCTTTAGAAGGCTACACTTACACTTTAAGTGTTTTTATATTTACATATATATTATATCATATATGATGTTAAAATCTGATTGAAATTTTGTTTCAATAACTAGTTATTTTTTTATAAAATATATTGTAATGTCTTGTTTTTTTTTTAATAGAAAATACATAAGTATTATACTTGGGTAATTTCACACATCTGATTCTCGTAACTTTTGTATCTGTGCTAAGTACGTGAAACAACACCTCCACTGAATACGTTAAATGGATAAATACTAGAACCTTATAGGAAATAAATACAGGCATAAAGTCCGATAAATCTAATAAACTTAGTTTAAAATATTAAAAATAATACATAATAATAATAATAATAATTTATTAGAAATTAAAGTATTAATTATTTATTTACATAGAGATTTCATATGAAAGCAACAATGATGCATTCTGATCACAGGTACAATGTTATAGATCGACATGATAAACAACTGTTATATAAAGTATCTTTCATAGATAGGTACTAAACTGAGGCCAGTCGTGACGCAGGGCAGAAAGTGTGAAATGCGACTGGTTGTGGATTCGATCTCCACCCGAGGAAATGATTTTTATGTATAAAAAAATATATATATCCATTTCTTCGCTCTAGTATCGAGGTGAGGAGTGCGGCGCGGCGTGGAGTTCCGAAACTTAATACCTCCAAAATTGGTAAGTGGCTAACGGAGTTTCTTCACATTAGGTTCCCTCTGCCTACCCTGCTATGTTTGGGATAGAAGCGGCTTGAAGCTGATTTTTTATTGAATGACACTACTCTAATCTAGGTAATCTAGGTAAGCGACCAAGATATGCCTACTTTTCATGGTCACTTACCTAGAAATGGACGAGTATTAACAGAATAGTCCAAAGATTAGAAAAGGGAATTCTAATGCATATATAGCGAGAAAATGGTAATTTTTCCCCCCATTTTGTTGTTGAGGTCCAGTATGAAAAGTAAAAAGAATACAAATCTAAATAATACATCACTCGTTTTGATATAACTAAATGACAAAAATCGCAGATTTATTTCGCCTGCACAGCCGGTGCGATCCCATATGTTATAGATTTGATGCTGCTTCCACTGCGCTGAAATAATAGCAAAATATATGTTAGTACATTGTACTGTATATCTATCTCTTATGAATAAGTTAATAAATAATAAGTAATAAATAATATAATAAGTCAATAAGGCATTTTGTGACAAAAAATAATTGAAAATTGCAAGGTGATATTTCAACGTTTTTTTTATTTTGTAAACATATTGAAACTTACGAGCGTGCAAGCATGTTATTTCAACGTATACTTTTTGACAAAATGTAAATTTTTAAATAATTCAACGCACCGCTTACGGCCGCAAGCACAGGTACGAGTCCTGCAGGGGCGCCCTTGCCGCCGATGTCATCCTCGCAAGTAGCAATGTAAAGCAAAACTAAAAAAACAAAACTAAGAACAATTTTTTTTTCTCAAAATAATTGAATGAATAAATTATATTAATTATACTATTTATATTGATTATCTCATAAGACATTTGCCATAGAAAATGCAGCATAATAAAAGAATTATAAGTGGTATGCGGGCGAAGCCGCGAATGGGCCGCTGGTACTAATATACAACGTAATAATTTATTATGTTTTGTTTGTGGTGATTTATAATATGTGTCGTCAATAATAAGTAGTATAATTGTAGCAATAGTAAAGTGAAGTAGTTGATTCATTTTAAAATACATTTAAGATCTAGCGTTGTTTCAATCTTCGTCCATATATCTAAATAAAAGGTGTCCAAACCATTATTATGAAAAGATTTTTATTTTGTACGTATTTAAAATAAATTTATTTTTTAAATTGTTTTACTGAGAAGTGTAGAGATACTACAGGATACAGTTACTTGTGATGTATGAGATCTTCTCCATCAGATATGATAACAGTAAGAATATCGATATTGTTTCGTTTTATCAACTATCTTATCCAATCGCATTAACTAACGTTTTCTTATATATTGAAACATAGATTATAAGGTATGTTAACGTATTCACATTAAGTAATATTGGTAAAATTTGCCTAAATTATCATATTAATTATAAAATCATTAAACATAATTTATAATACAATACAATTATTAAGTATTCTTCAATAGTGCAATTATTATAAAAGCAAATAATTATCTTTTAACTGCACAAAAAGTCAATTAGACATTAATACATATAGACTGAGATCCCAGGGCCCCCAGACCTACGCCATTTTAGCAAAGCTGAAATTTTGAGGATTAATAGTCTAATATGTATCTAGTTAAGACTGTATGCGTACTTCCTAACTTAAAAGTTGTGCCCTTTCAGAGGTAGCGCCATTTTAAGTTACACTTACCTACATTAAACTAATAAGGATTGGTTATAAATATGTTTTTATGAATAATGTAAAAATATATATATTTATTATTACCATACCCTTTACGTCGGCCTTTACTCCTACCAGACGTCCTAAAGGTTGTTTAAAATTGGGGCAAACTACGTTATAGTAGCAAGCTTTAATTTACTTATATTATTTATGGACTATTTTAAGACCCCTATAACCAGCCAGACCAATCTGATAGCTCAATTATCCTCCCACAGACAGAGACCTTTATTTGGCGCTTTGAAGTTAGTGAGTACGCATACTGTCTTAACTACATATTAAACTAATAGTCCTCAAAATTTCAGCTTTGCTAAAATAACGTAAGTCTGGGGGCCCTGGGATCTTGAGCTAATATTTTGAAAATCGCATATACCTATACATTTTTAATAAGTAATCTGCAATAATCAAATAATATTGACATTAATTTATTAATTACATTTGCTCTATTTGAAATTTAAAAAATGTTTTTTTTGTACTAAAAGGTTTTCTATATTTATATTTTATTCCATTTTATAAAAATATTAAAATTTAATAAATAAATGTAACATGTAGATCGTGACTGTGATGTTTTTAAATTATTCTATTGAAGGCAATTGTCGTTGACTGAGGTATAGTTGAAACTCGGTGCTCGGACGACGTGAGACGTGCATATTGATAAGGATATTATTTTATTACAAAAAAATATATATATAAGTGTTTTGTATATGTATATGGTTTTATTATTTTGAGTGCAAGTGAATTATAGGTAAGTTAAAAGAAATTATTAAAATAAATCTTATTAGATCCTTAATTGACTCGAATTAAACATCCCCATTGATCATAATATTTTTTTTAATTTAAAAATATTGTTACTTTTAAATGTGAACATTGAGAGATGTAGCGGAAGTACTTGTAGTAATGGTCCATACATCATGATTAATATCAATAACAGCGTGTAATAGAAAGATTTATTTATGCTTTTATATTTTCCAACATAAAATAATTTAACTGATAATTTAAATAATGCCACATTTTAAACATTCATCAGTGTAAGCTTAAACTTTAACAAATATATAAAGAGTGAATAATAAATATATTTCTATATTTGGGTTGCAAGTATTATAGTCGCTTTGATATGTACCTAGTATTTAGTTTACTGTAACCACACATTTATTCGTTCCAAAGTTCCAACTATCAAACTTCGTTCAATACATAATACAATATACAAAATATATGACTTCAATTTAATCTAAACTGTTACCACAAAGGTCTACACTCTACAGGAAGGAGGGGTCAACCAATTCTTATAGCAAATGGTACGTTTGCTATAAGAATTGGTAATATCCTTAGTGTTATTATCTATTAGTAAAATAAGAATAAATAAAAGCACCGTACTTAATTTATATTATTTATATTATAAATGTGAGTATCGTATGTTGCCCCAAACAACATTCTTATTTAATGACATATTTTACATTTTTATAAGAGAAGAAATAAAAAAACGCCATGGCATCCCGAATGGCTACCTGGTGGCGACAATCACTAAAACGGAGACCGGTAGTGACGAACACGTTGGTATATGCGACATTCTACACTGCAGCGGAACTGTCACAACAGACCTTTAATAGAATGAACATGGTAAAGTAAATAGTAAAATTAAAAAAAATATAATTTAACACAGTCATGCTGTATCCCGCATACAGCAGGAGTATCCTAGTGTCAAGACACTCTGTTCTCCGCTTTCCACTGAATTCGGGAGGCATGGCATGACGAGTAACGGACGCCGCGCTTTGTCTCTACACCAGGGCGAAGAAATAAAAGCATAAATTCATATAAATATTTATTTTCATAAAGTGTCGATTGAACCCACAACACCTGTTTACCAGTCACACTTTATGCCTGGTAAAATTAGTTATTTATTTTATATGTTATGAAAACCTTCTTACCTAAACCTTGTAAACTGTGAATTAATCATTATTATCTATAAAACATATAGAATAATAACATAATGGCACTAATATGTGTCTGACAAGTAAAGAAAGCAGTACAAAATTTAAATGTTAAAAGCTTAAAAGGTTAATCAAATCATTTATTACCTCGTTAATTAGTTCGACATAAATTGTTGATAATTAACTATCTACAATTATTATGGTTTTTTATTTAGTTAGGTAGTATATTGTATTTATATATTATTTGTATTTTATAGTTTTTTTAGCTTCACGTTGTATCCCGCACAG
>DWMY01002532.1:0-11643 GCA_018249775.1 Heliconius hecalesia formosus
AAAAAAATGGATATTGAATATATAAATATATATTTTATTATTACCCAAATTGCATTATTTCGGTGAAATTGGAGTTCTTTAATCTGAATGCTGTGACTCTATCCAAACCTAATGTAATGTATACTAATATATACGAAATCTACAAATCATCTAATCGAAGTAATTCATTAAAATGCGCTGAAAATATGTAACATATAAACTTTACTTACAGTCAATGGTTGCAACGCCGCTATGTGGTGTTCTGTTATATGGTAGGGATCCTCATAAAGTTCTATGGAGGTCATCAGACGTAGGAAATTTTCGACGATCGCGGTAGATAAGCTTTCGTCGCGAGCAAGATATCTCCAGCATGATATTACACAGCTGAAAATATTTATTTATAATTTTAATTAATTTTCTTGTGTATATATTTCTCTTCTTCATGACCTAAAATAGATTTATTTAAAGAAAACTTCAAACTAATAATATTAAACGATCCCCTCTGGTGGCATTAGAATTACCATAAAAATCCTTTGTGATTTTAAATTTATTAAGTTAATACTAATAACACTTTAAAATATAATAAAACTATACATTATTCGTACTTATTGATATCTTAAACAAGAGGCAAGGCTTAAATAAAAAATCTTACATACCCCTTCAAAGGAATCCTTTGTCCCAATAACACAGCAGTAACGGCGTTTGAGTGATGACGCGTCAATGACGTCAGCGGCCTTAAAAGCCTCTTACGAGCATCATCTACAACCTCATCCATTGTAATTAGTAATATTTCCACTATCCTTTCTATGCTTTGGAACAAATCTTGTCCTTTTGTCAAGATAAATGCGTCCAAAACGGAACTTATTCCAACACTTCGTAACTCCTGGTTATCGTAACCTTCTAAAAGGCTCTCTATGAATTGCATTGTATGCAAATGTGGGATTTTCTTTGATATAGTGTTACACAATTTGGTACAATAGTCGCTTATCATGTTTAAGTCATTCGTCAATATATTGTTTTGTAAGTGTGATAACTCCGTCATACATTCATCTTCAGGCTCTAGGATATGACCTTCATACAAATCTTGAATTTGTATGATTAGTTTAATACAATCCACTGTAGTCAATCTCACTGGGAAATTAGTATCGGCGACACCAGGAATAATAAGGCCCAACAAATATCCCAATTGTCCAAATTTGCTTGGCATTTCATAATTCAACTTGACATTTTTAAGATAGGCATCAAAAACAACTTGAAGTATTAGCATAGATGCCGTCCTAATCTCGTCGTTATCGTGTCGCATCCATTCAATTAACAAGCTGACGATGTCATCAATTGTACTTAAGCAGGTCGATTGGATGATCAACTCTCTGATTAAATCATGTAAAAGGGTCAATGAATCGTTTAACGTTTTCGCTAATAGATCATTCTTGTCGCCATTTCCTTCTATTTCATATTTTCTCTTGAATGACGAAAGTTCTCCAAATATACTGTTAAATAAAACTCGTAGTATCGTATTTCGTTCTTCGGGCAGAATTCCTTTTTGCAATTTTGTTAGTGATTTCGAAGCTTTTACTATTATTGGATATAATTCGACATTTCGCTTATCCAGATTGGTATTGTATATCTGTTCGAGGACAGCGTTCAATAACTGCCAGCGATTCCTTAAAGCCACATTGTGATGGGAGGCAGGATGCAGCGCTTTTCCTATCTCATCCAAAGTAGTAATACTTGCTTTACATAAATCGAAGGAAGGGTTCGATTTCAATATTTCGTACAATATTGAGGTGACGTGCTCTCCCAGTCTGGCAAGTACGTGTACATCGAGACACTCGCATGCAACTTTTCCGTAACAGGTAATCACTGCGTATTTAACCGCAGATAGTTCAGCTTCACTCTTAGAATTTCTAGAAGAGAGGAAATTCAACAATTTGTTTCCACGTTTTGCTTCGTTTTCTTTGTATGTAGCATCTAGCTCGTTAAGTACAAATTCCCCATGTTGTCTTGCTGCGAATCCAACCGCCTTGCTAACATACTCTACGCTTTCCATGGGAATCGATTTCAAAGCAAATAATATTATTTTAAGTACACTTTCAACTGCCGCTGCGTTGGACATATGACACGCCAAAACAGCCAAGTATTGTAAGGAAACCCCTTTGACTATTGGCGATTGTTTCTTTGCAAGAACTTGTTGAGATATCAAAGTGGATATCGTTTCTATCCATTTATTGCTATTAACTTGCTCTACAGCAGAAACGAGAAGATCTAACAGCATTCCGTGCCACTGATCTTTAGATTCGTTCTTTTCTACGAATTTAAGTAACCTTTGAATTTCCACCGTCCAAGAATTTTTTAGGTTCTTATGAATATCTCCGGAGTATTCTTCTAGAAACACAAGCAAATTCTTATTGAGTTCCTTCTGATCTGGATCTACGACACGAGTTATGCAGCGAACAAAGACTAAATCTGGTGAACATACTGGCTCATTTATCTTTTCTGTTTGTTCCTCGGACACTTCAGAGTTATTTTGCAACAACGAGGTTAAGCAATGACTCACAGTTGACATTGACGGGGTAAATTCTTCTATAGTAAGGGAAAGGAGCAGTAGATTTCGTAATTGAGATCGCACGCTGGTAACTGTATTACACATTAGAATTAACGAACTTCTACAAGTATCATGTAAGTCTAGGACTTCAGCCTTAGAAACATTTGCAGGAGCTTCGTACCCACAATGTTTTATAATAAACTCGACCATCACAAAATCTTCCGGTGCCATCATGCAGTTTCTATACACAAGTCCTACTATCGCTTTGACTAATAACTTTTTCATTTTGATCCCTTGCTCCATAACGATCATTATTTTCAAAATAGTTATGAATTTCGATGCGAAATTTTCAATGAAAACCTGCGACGAAGTTGTTAGATGAGTCAGAATAATCACAGCTTTCATTCTTTCTTTCTCCTGATTGTGTCTGCAATGGTGCAATAGATTCTCCACAGTTTGGTCTGGGAACTGTCCTGTCATATGATCGAAGCAACGAAGAACTTCGAAATGATTTTTCACTGTGTGCGGTTGATCATAGTCCGGCTCGAGAAGGACCAAATTAAAAAGAACGTTATTGGTTGAATTGATGACATTATCATTTAGCGTCAGCTTAGGATTTAAAGGAGAAGGGGATAATAAATAAGAAATACACTGGCTAATGCAGTAAAAATTGATCACTGGTTTTCTATAAAGCGACAATAATGAAAGGACGAACTTGTTGACAGTCTCATTGAACTGTCTTTCAGATATAAGTCTAGTTATAGGTCCTAGGGCTTCTAGAACAGATTCCGATACTTTAGGTTCGTGTGAAGGCAGCCACTGGTTGTACAACACGTCAAAGACTATAGTAAACTCCGTGACAAAATTATCTTTAATGGATGTTATATTGTCATTTTGAACGTTGTCACCTATTTGCTCGGATACAGCGACTGCAAAATGTCCGAAAGCTGAAATGTTGAAATATTATATTAGATTAATTTTTAGTATAATAATACCAAAATTAAGTTAAATTAATAAATATTATTGCTATGGTGGTGGGTTCAAATCATTCATGTATTTTTTTATATTTAGAATATATTATAGACAAACATAATCACATTCTCTCAGCTTACTCTAAAAATTACCCCAGGGGAGATATAAAAGTAAAAACCTTTCAGCTTTGGATTGTAACAAAAACAACACAATCCCAATTTAATCCATATTTAAACTTGAACTAGTTAGAAAATCACATGGCTTCATCCGACACGCAATACGATAATTATAAGCTCTTAATCACATTAATAAAATATGCAAACACGATATTTTATACATTATTTTTTATAAATAAATACAAATTGATTTTATTGCACATTTATGTATCATCGTTCTTTACTATTATTTCGTTATAAATCTAATCAACTAAGATAATTTTCGTAAGAGTAAAATTTATTTTCTTAAGCATATCTTCCTTCACCTCGTAACCACCCAATAAGAGATAACTTAGTTTCATGACCATTTTCCGTAAAAAAAATTAGATATTTGTGTTAAGTGACTAAACTCAATGCCACATTTTATATTGGTGTTATAAGAATAAACATATAAAATACAACAATACTAACCATAGGCAAAAGCCTGTTTAATCCCATCTTGTTTGATCAAAGGCAGTAAAGGTAGCATTTTGCCGAGGATCTCCTTGACGTGGGGCACAACTCCGTGGGTGTTGACGGCGGCAAGCGTGCCCAGAGTATGAGGAATAGTGTAGTGTGGGACAGAGGCTGAGTTTATTTGATTTATTAGAGACCGAAGTACCTGGAAGTTAAATTGAGTATTTTTTTGGTTTAACGTTTCTTACGTATCATGTGGTCATTGTGACAGTGGAACAGCATCTGCCTGAAAATGTGAAGATGTTCACTTCAGACATTGATTTATTATATATTCATGATTTTCATTTTCCCGCAGGTCGATTTGCTTTTGTTTAGCGAAACGCAGTAAAGGTAGCATCTATCCGAGGTTTTTTGATGAGGCAAGCGTACCCAGAGCATAAGGGATAGTATAGCGTGTGACAGAGGCGGGAGTCATTCGGTATATCAAGCATCTGTTGTTAATAAGTCTCATCTTTAGATTTACGTTCCGTATAAAGAGGTCAATGTGATAGTGGAACAGCCTGCACGAAAACGAGATGTTTACGACTTTGATCCTCAAATGAGAAAATTATTGCATATGCGTTATTTTAATTTTCTCGCAAGTTAATACGATTTTGTATATGCGACGGCAATAAAAGCAGCATTTTGTCTTTACAGGAGACACAAGTCTGCGCGCGATAAGCGTGCCCAATATGATGGGCACGTGGGATAGAGTAGGTAGAGGCGGCAGGAAAAATGGGTTTTAAATTATTATCACCTTCAGCTGAAGCTAAGCTTATCCAGTAATGCAGAAAACTTATTTTAACTTTTCATATATTTATATAAATATTAAACATGTTGTGGACCTACAACTTGCTACTGTCTTTCCAGAGCTGGAAATGTATGTTTGATACTGCTTTATTACACAAAAGTGACTTAAAAATGAATGTTCTTTTAGCTCCATAGTTGTCTATTAATGAAAATTAAATATTTATTATGATTCAAAATTTCAAAGCCACAAAAAACTCTTTAGTAAATAAAGTACTTGAATAAATATCTGCAGCAAAGAATCAAGGCATTCTAACAATGTCATTGTTGAGTAGGTTAAGGTTTGCACTAATTCTACAGTATATATTTTTAAAAGAATTTTTTACACTTAGCTATGGTAAAATAACCAATAGTAGCGAAATTTTTAAAGTTTAAGTTCTATTTGTGAATGTGGCACAATTGAAATAAATGATGATAGTAGTAAGTTAATTTATTGGTATATGTTTAATGTGTACATAAATTAAACTCATAAAAAATCAAGTGAGGAATGGGAACAGACATTTTTTGTTGAGGAGCAGACCTAAGCACCAAGACTGTCTTCTTACCAGAGCAAGGAAAGGAAATTTTATATTCCTCTGAATTGGAACCATTGTGTTTACAGTTAGATATCCTCTATATTACATTACATACAGAAAGCCATAATATATAATCAGAATATGAAATCTTAATCATAAAAAAAGGTTCTTGGTCAAAGTCAATGTTAGTAAATGCAAATAGACTATCTAGTCATATTTACTTTAAAAGAAAAATAATTAGTTGATTTTTACCAATTTTTTTAACTCCACACTCTTTTCCACATGCAGCATGGTAGGTAGAGGGAAACTAATGCTAAAACACTTCACTATCTGCTTTTTAACATAATTTGAACATGTAGTATGTGTTTGTTAGTTTAAGTGAAGTGGCTGAACTCAACTCAGCTTTTCGAGCACCAGTGGGGCAATGCAAATTATTTATTCTACCAAGTGAGGTTTGAATCCACAACCACTACTACTACAGTAAAATGCTATTTAAATATGACCATGTCATGAAATATTACAAGCTTTTTTACATGTTTAGAATCCTTTTTTTTACACACTGTATCCTGCACATAGCAGGGTAGGGAGACGTAAGCTGGGAACCAAATATCACCCATAGACACTCTGTTTCCATTAAGACATTTCCATTCCTCAATGAACAAATGAAAATATAAAAAAATCATTTCCTTAAGTGGGAATTGTACCCACAACACAACAACAGTTAACATTAATACTCTGGTAAAAGGATAAAATGTAAAAATAGGTTTGTTGCTGGGAATGCATTATCATAATACTAGGTTCCCTCTCCTTTCACTATTGATATTGTTACATTGGAGTCAGTACGAAGCTGTTTTTTTTTAGTATTATTATTCAATTACTTACCAGATCTAAATATTCATGTCCAATTGCAACTAAAACAGCCGAAGCTCCCATCTGCACTATGGGTTCATAATTAGAATTCTCTGTCATAGCTCTGAGCATTGAGTTTACAAGCTCTTTCGCTATCTTTTGATCTATTTTCTTTACTTGATTTACACATGTTTGCTCTAAGACCCTAAAAAATTTATAACATTTAAGTCTTAAGGCTAGTTGTAATAGTTTATAGAAATCTTTATATTATAAAATAATAAAGAAGTTGTAAATAAGATTTTTTTTAGCTTAACACTGTATCTGGAATATTGAAGGGTAAACAGGATGGATCTAATTTTAAGACACTTTATTCCTCAAATCAACTTTATATTTGAGACATTTTATATTCAGTGGCAAAACTCAAGGTCACACATTGTCGTTTTACTAGAGTGAGAAAGAGGAATCAAACCATATATATAACCATAACCATAGTATTTTACAGTCACTGATGAACATATAGAAAATTTATGTTTTTTAAAAATGTCACATAATGATTTCTGCCTTGATACAGAAATCCAAACCACAACATGTACCTATAAGAATATAATAAAATGCTAATGAGTACATTAATTAGCATATTATATTCACATAATCAAGTATTACTATATATTGTGTAATATATACGGATATTTAATAAGCAATGGGACACAAATCTGCCAAATAATAACTTACTTTACAATATTACCCAGCTGAATTATATTGCTTTTTACTATGTTTTTATAAAAATCGCAAAATATCTCTATCACTTCATTCGGATGCACATTTGCTATTTTAGTCAGAGATTTAATTACAACGTTATTAACAGCATTATCGTTATCGCCAATTGCGTTTATTAAAACAGTTACGGTGTCTGGAAAACAATAATAAATATAGTTGACATTAGGCAAACATATTTACGAGTAAAATAATACATTTTATCAGTTTATGATTATTTTATTACCTTTTAAGCAGTCTGATTTCGACGAAGTCATGTTTGTGGCTACATTTACTTATATTAAGTAGCACTGTACCTACAAAAGGATATTTTATATATATTTAAAAATTTAAAACAATGATCAAGACCCTTTTATTCTTATTAGACTTCTGTCAAAGTATGGCTAAGCAAAATGCAACACAGCTGCCAAATAATTATTTGACAACTGACGTTTTTAAATTACGTGTTAGGGCTGCCATTATATTTTAGTTTTAAATATAATGTATAATAATAAAAAAGTAAAATACAAATTTATCTAAAATGATAAAATTTTAGTAAAATTATAATTATTATGTATCTTATTAATTTTAATATTGTCATGTATTTTTTCGATCTTCTGTTGTCTATGGTCATATGCATGTAAAAGATACACGTACTATAAAATATTATTAACTTTACATTTCCTTTTTTTCACGCGGTATTTTTAAAATAAGAACTTTAAAGATTTGGGAATAATAACGAATAATATTTAAATACATATTTCTTTTGCTATTTTTAATATGTTACTATCAAATACTAACACACAATTTTGTATTCTGTCTATAAAATAAAACAATGTTCATATTTATTTATACATAGCTTTTTAAATAAAAAATAATATTTATTTTGTAACAATTAAATAACCAGAGATGTCATGAAACATATTTATTTTATTATTTAAGTCAATTTTTGTTCTCCTTAGAGCAAAAATAATTTATATAAACATAAATATTACAACTGCAACCGTTATTTCAATAACTTTACTAAATATTGAAGTAGATCCCCAAATTTTCAGTGTGTATGTGGACTCAGCCTTATGAACTTTACGCTTAAATCGTTTCGTTTAGTCTATGCTTTTTATTGGAAGAAGGCGGGCAATGATTCCAGTTTTCTACTGTAATTCGATTTCATGCAAATCGCGATTAAAGCAGACGTGCACTTCCATCGATTGTCAAGATTTTCATTAATAAGGAAAATCTTATTTTAGTCTAAATACTATTCAGTCACTTTACAAAAGTTATTTCGTTTTAAAATTCACGTACGACTTTCACCGGATACATCGATAATTAGATTAGAGCACTGGTTGCAAATAATTTCACATATCAGTGAATAAATCTTACAATGTACCCGTGCGTATGGTCAGTTACTGATATAACTGTGTGATGTACTGTGTGGTTCGTTTAAGTGACAAAGCAAAAGCGTCGGCTCCCACTCAACACTATTATCCCATCCGTGATTACGTTCCGCCGGGAACTGGGTACTCGGGTTAGTCGCCGCGGGGACTCCAAAGCGGTAAATACGGAGTCGAAAATCCTGATACGCTTCATTTATCGTCAGAATTTCGGTGAGTCTGTCCACATTAGTTGCCTAGCCTTTGCGTTCCGCGTTGTAAAATCGGGCGTTACTCGCGAACTGACATTGAAGATCCGATCAGCTGCCATACAGTCTTAAAATAGCTATAAAATATCGAGCCCCTTCTGGCAGCAGAAACAATCAGCTGATTCCTACAATGTTTTAATTATATCCAATTAGATTGTTACTTCACCGGAGACGCTGTTCGTAGTTACTAACATTTAAAGTACCTTATCGTTAGATAACATTGCTATAAAATAGTAAACTATCTTGACATAGATCTAGTGAGTATTTGAGATTCATTTCTTGCAGATTTGAAAATGGTGCAGCAAGATTTGACTTAGGTGTCGGGGACGGCGTTACATGAGCTAGTGATGGCTGTGGAGTGCACCAGGGTGTGAGTCGCGGTCGAGACAGGCTGACTGAGTGATAGTGCAGTGTTAGTGTAGTGTCTAGTCATAGTGCGTGGCTCTGAGCCGGGATGCCATCAGTCATGTTGTCGGCAGTACTTGAAGAGGAACCTGACCTGTATGAGGCGTTTCCTCCTCATGTTGACCCCTCTGGCATCACCATTTTAACTGACAGTCCACCAGGTAACTATTATTTTATTATAATTGGGATACAGACAATTAGTAAATAAATTGGTTGTCCTGTACATTAAAATTTAAATATAATGTAAAAAATATATTTGCAATCTGTATTACCAACACCCTGTGTGATATGATATTTGAATTTAATCTTTAAGATAAATATGAAATACATATTAATGAAATATACTTCAAAGATGTTATCTTTATCTGACTTTATACTGTGCAAATATTTTTATCATTCATCATTAACTGAATGAACTGATATCTAAGGGAGATAAGTTTTGTCCATAACTTAAGAAGTGAGGCCGTCTGACTGAATGCAACAAATTGTGGGTTCAATTCCCACTCGGTGGAATGAATTACTTTTATTGCTTTGCTCTGGTAAGAATACGAAATAATTAGTTTTGTCACATTTCACCACTTATCCTGCAATATCTCGAAAATTGAGGAAGTGGATGTATGCAGAGTATGCAGGGAGCGGAGTGTTGTAATATTGTTTTTTTTTTGTAATAGGTTTCTAAAGTTGTATATAGATAGGTTAAAATATTAAATATAAAATAGATATATGTAGATTAAAGACATCACTTGATTGGCTTTAAAAGATTTGACCCTTACATATTAGTTGGTGTCCTTTGGCATGGCTCAGCATTTATGTACTGTAGGTATACAAAATTAATTTAAATTTACTATATAAATAAGATTATTTCAAATTCACTCTTTTCAGTATTAAATAAAATAAAACAATTTTATTTTAAATAACAGAATGGTTCATTTAAATATCCTTCATAAAAGAATATTTATGTTAAACAGAAATTCAATGGACAACCATTTATTATACTTAGAATAAAGCATATATACTTATTTATTATTTATAAAATATACAGTAGAAGTCACAACATAATATATTTGTTATACATATAAATATATATGTATGTTAAAGGAATTACTAAGACTGTACTTATACAACATATTTGAAACAAGATTGTTTTATTTACTGTAAAGATTTTATAAATAATAATTGGTGATTTTAATCACTCAGACTCAATAATTCATTCCGAATTATTTTCAAGTCCTCTCTTATAAAATGACAAAGAGTGGTGTTGAGTTCTACAAATCAACACACATGTCCCGAAAATTACACTAAGTTCTTGAGAAATCCTTAGGCCAATGCCTAAATAAAAACTAAAAAAATAATAAGATTTATTTTCATAAAGGCCTGTTTTTTAAACTGCCTGCTAATTAGCAGAACACCAAATTCAAATTTATCAAACTAGACTGGGAATAATACCCCTACACTTTCATTTTAATAAAATCCTCATGTCTTGTTATTATCTGATCACAGTCCAAACAAAATATATATGATGATAACCTATGTACAATACAGTCGACGAGTCGCTGCCGCCCTAAAATACATGGTTTGATTTTCGGTTTTTTTCTTACTTTTTGATTATTTTCTTTGTATTATACTGTATTGTAGTGTACTATGTATGGTAGAAACCATCACTCTAGCACAGATTTTATGGAATAATTTACACGAATTCTTTTATTCTTCAGTTAAGCAGACTAGGACGCAATAATAAGATGTCCTATTTTTTTCCATTTCCATCAACATAAAAAATTGAGTGGGTAACGAAACTTTCAAGAGAGATGTTGAGTGGTGGGACTCAACGCCACGCTTTGTCCTTTTACAAAAGCGGAGAAATGAAAATAATTAAGCTTTAAAATTTAACCAATGCTGTGGCTTGACTCTCTTTACCTCCAAAGCGATGATTCGGTTAAGTACTTTAATATGTTAAATGTTTCCTCATATAATAACAGGATGTATTCACAACTACATGTTTCTATAAGGTCGTCGTGTCGCTACGGCGCGGCGCCTAACTGCAATCGTGACGGTTGTACGTTTGATTCTTACTGTAGGAACGTATTTTGCTGTAGTATCAAATCAAAGTGCGTCATTGATTTTCACGGAACGATACGAAAAGTGTCGAAAACAAGGCGGAAAGTGGTGAACTCTAGGGTTTTCTTTGCCACCAAAATTCTATGCGGGAAAATGCGTGAAGCTGTATCATACCTAATATTGTATAGTAATGAAAACAATCTGTGATTCATAAAAAAATAGTTAAAAATATATTTTTTCCACTAAATATTATTCTTTGATCAACATGATAAACATTTGTAGTGTGTGGCATATTGTACTAACAACAGAATAAATAGTAAATACATGAACTGGTGGACTAACAAACTTTGATTTTCTCATTAAACCAGTGTCCAATACCAACAATCTAATGCATGTTTCGTAAATTAACAATATTGTGTAAATAAGCGGCTGGCTGAGGCGTATTTTGCGATGGTCGCCAATTATAATGAAAAA
>DWMY01002533.1:0-11640 GCA_018249775.1 Heliconius hecalesia formosus
TCATATATTTTATTACTTTGAAAAGATTTTCACGAGATTCTTTAAGACCTAATATGATGAGAATATAAAGTTCAAAATATAATGCTCATAGTATGAACACTCTTTAGAAATGGTTCACACTTAATAACAGTATGTAATTTTTTCAAATTTTTATTTTTAAGCCTTCATTAGTATCTTATATTATATATATTTTGAAATTTTATTATATTTTATTATAATTTTATTTTTTATATATTTTGAAATCTATAAAATAATATTAACTTCTAAGTTTCCACCGAAATTACGACTTGTATCTCACTTCACCGTTTTTTTTTGGCGTGTTAGACTAACGTACATGGAACGTTTTAAAGGTATGATTTATTTAACAGTAAGTTTTTAAATTAACTCTGCCTACCTTAGCGTGAAGCTAAAAAAACAAATGCATTGGCCCTCATCTATACTTATAATAAATCTGTAGAAAAGTCGTTTCTGTACATTGAAAATATTTAAAAAAAAATAGCCAGGGTGTTAAAGGATAACTAACAGAATCTATTTCCAGCATTTATGGAAATTTTTGTCTGTTTATGTGATCACATATCACGAAAAAATTACTAAACAAATTTTAGCAACTTTTATACATAAAAATTATAAGTAATACAAAGTACGTTTTAGTTTTTATTGCATTGTAATCGCTTCACTCTATCAAAAGATAAGAACTTTTTAAGAACTTTATATTTGAGATAGTAGAAATTGATACATGTAACGTTATCTATTGGCAACAAATAGTAGGTACTAACGTATCTTGATAACGCATAAAACATAATGTTGAGTTAAGTATTAATTTCGTCGGGAGGAATATTAATCATTTTAATGCTTAATATTTCTCCACAATTCCACTCAATACATAATGCCTCCAGAATTCGGCGGAAAATGAGGAATGGAAGTGCCTTAATAGGAACGGAGTATCCAAGATTTCCTATATCTATACTGCTATGTGTGAAAAGTATTTTTGTGAAAAATATTTTTAGATGTAATATGAACTACTGCCCTACATTAGCATATCAGCATATATTAAATAAGGATTACGCTAAATTGAAAAAGAAGATTTTTTTACTTATTTACCTACATAACATATTGTAATCTAAAATTTCCAATGTAAATAGATTTTAAATCAACGCGTGAATAAATGCGTGGAAACGGTAACCGTACATATATTATAGTTTGGAGTGATCTGGATTATAGTGAGCACGTATATACACTTTCGGCATCCCTAGGAATTCCGGAGAGTGTTTTAGCGACATAAATTACTGGGTCTATTTACATTGGCTGTAAATTAACATATCCCGGGTATTCCCGGGACGATAACCTGAATATATCCGTGAGTTTTACCAAACTATTCCATAAAGATGGACGAGAAAAACGTCCCAAGTGTTTGTTTTAGAAGGATATGTAGAAATACTTTTCTTCTAACTTTACATAAAATGTGCTATTGATATTACTCCATATTTATCTATTACTCCATATTAATACGTGAAGCAAAAACTTTATACTCGTTTCTTAATAAAATTACGCGGATGGACCAAATTAAACTTGGTATAGTTTTAGTTTATATAATAGAGGAGTGTAAAATGCTAATACATTTTTAAATAATGCATAAAAAACCTTTAAAGGATTGATTATAATTTTTTTTAACAATTTTTTTTACAAGGCTATCATGAATTTTACACACTTACATACTTGTATATAACATACTTGTATATACAATTATACACTCTTATGTTTATGGTTAAAGCCTGCAGTCAAATTGAAAAGAGATTATACAGCAAGAGCTGGCGATGGCGAGACCTTCGTCATTTTATAAAACCTGCAAGTTTTCCAATGCATTTACTGGTAAATACGATCAGGGAATATCAAATTTGATCGGTGATTACTTTGGCAGTTACTATATGCTAGATGTATAAAATAGTATCTCAAATTCGTTAAAGTATAAAGTTTATTTTTTTTTCATATTTTTTTTTATATTTCTTGAGTCAGACACATAGTACGATATCAATTTCATGCCCAGATACCCCTAATAAAATTATAAGTAGATGACACTAAACCCCGAACCTCTGGACACCCCTCAAAGATCCGGACCCAGTATCTTTACGAGTGACAGCAGCATCTTAGAACTGTTAAATTTACATGACTTCGTGGACTTATAGGAATTGTTGAATTAAGTGTAATACTGTAATAAATTATATAAATAAGTTTAAGAACGTGATGATTAAGTGTAATACTGTAATAAAT
Source organism: Heliconius hecalesia formosus (assembly GCA_018249775.1). Lineage (NCBI taxonomy): Eukaryota > Metazoa > Arthropoda > Insecta > Lepidoptera > Nymphalidae > Heliconius > Heliconius hecalesia. The sequence continues at coordinate 2,269 of DWMY01002533.1, forward strand.
TATATAAATAAGTTTAAAAACTGCCTCTTCTAATGAATGAAGAGGCAATTTTATTTTAAGTTGATTTTTATTCTGTGTTAAGGGCAATACTTTTTTTTGTCTATACTAATAAGTTCTGCATGGTTATGGAAGATATTTCAAAAAAACTATTTTTAGGGGCATTTATTAATATTTTCATAACATCCAAAACAATGATTTGTAAAATTTGTGTTTTATTACAATCGGTTCATAAAAAACAAAATTGGTACTTGCTAAAAGAGTTATTTTATATAACTATTTTATTGAATTGATTAAATGTTTAGTCTCAGTTTCAATGCATTGTTTTTTGATGTTGTTTGTAAATTTATTATTTCTATGACGATAGAAAAAAAAATTATGATAAAAAACAGCGAGATTTCAAGATTTCAGACAAAATTTCCTTAATATAATTGGGTCTACAACCAAATATTTTAAGGAAATTTTGAAAGAATATATAATTTTGTTTTTTTTATAATATTTTGTTGTATAATATTTTGTAGATGATGTAATATAACTAAACATCTTTTAAATACCAATAAATTACCAAAAGACTTTAATTGAGATTTTTACAGTACATACTGTATAGATACCCTACTAAAATAGTTAATATTTTTTTCTTCAATACACTTAAATAAATATTCGTATAGTTCAAGTGGACAAAGCCACGATGTGGCCATAAGTTTTTATTTACAAAACCGTATACAACAGTAACGGTTGGAAATTAAATGGTAGACGAACTTACTAAGACTCCCGCACTATCAACAAACCTTCATGACTATATTTGAATATCAGTGGACTATATCAAGATAAAAATCCGTGAAGAATCAGCCGAGAGATAACAGGAACTCGAGCACCGGAACAATCAATAGAGAATTCCTTTCTATTTTATAACCGCATTCAAAATCATCACAACCGTCAAGTAGAGCTAGCTCCACACAGTTGCAAATCGTGACTAGGCATGAAGATTTCACCGGCTATCTTCATTGATTCAAACTGAAGGAAACTTCAGGATTTGAATGCGACCCTTATATAGAAGTCTGAAAACTTTAATCAATACCAAGCTATAAATACCAGGTTTAGCATCTCTGATAGTAGACAAGCAGAGGCTCTCAAATTTCTCAGAGTTCTCAGAGGATATCTAGCAGACAAGTATTGCTAGAAACGGTAATAGTACCGCAGCAAAAAAACAACCAAAGTAGTTAAGTGCCCCTTCGCACTCACTCAAAATCTAAAACCTGCACAAACACCAGCTCAATTATCAACTATCCAAAGCATAACAGGCGGTTTCCGGTTCAGCGGATATGACTTTTCACCGAAAAAATATCTTTTAATAGAGCTGTATTAGAAATGTATGATATTTTATTAAAAATACTTTATTTATATGTTTCCACATACTCGCAGAGAATTGAAGAAGCATATGATATTATTATAATAGAACAAGAAATGTTATTTTGTGAGTATTATGAAACTGCAAACATTTAACAACGTGATATAAATTATTAAGTGATTTGTAAATCGTGTCATGACACCAGATGCATTCACTGACATATCTTTGCCTTTATTACTCGAAGGTACATAAAATGCTTAAATAGCCTATGTCAATTTTAGAAAATTATCATATTGTTAACAAACTCGTATAAAAGAAGGTAGATGTATTTGGAAAAGACTATAAAAGCAGTGGTATTTTGTCAATCGGAAGCAGTTTAGGCAACAGCCCTTATTGGAAGGAAACACGTATGGAGTATTGTTATTGGGTGATACATATTGCAATTACATAGAATCTCTTTCCGAATAATTTAGAAACATACAGAAGATATAACATATATTTATCTTGTTTTTTAAAAACGTTAACTCCTTCCGATTTCTAACAATATATTAACAATATCCTCGTCACAAATTTTATCATCATTGGTAATATTTAGATTTCATCTAACTCCTTAAGGCTACGTTCAGATGACAAGAGTTCAACGCGCGCTGAACGTGCGCTAAATTTTTGTATAGTGTTCACATGACACGCGCTTGTCAGACGTTGAACGCGCGTTGTCGCGGCCGCCATAGATTTCAGTAGACTTCTACATTTGAAGGAGATGGACGTAGAAACAGTTTTAGCGGTGATTTTATACCGAAGGCTGAACCGACGTGACAGAAGACGGAGATATTGGGTCCACCCAATTTCCACACGATTTCTGAACGAACTGATCCCTTAAAAGCGCGCGCTCAACTGAACGGAAACATAGAAAATCAATGATCTCAAAGCGCGCGTTGACGCGCGCTGACAACAGACGAGCGCTAGCGCAGCGTCAACGCGCGCTTTATTAAAACGCGCGTTAGCATGTGAACGGCCTGAACAAAAAGTGTGTAGTTGTAAACGCGCGTTATCGAAACGCGCGTTGAACGCTTGTCATCTGAACGTAGCCTAAAGTGTTTTTTTTTTGGGGTCGATCGTGGCACAGGTGCACAAAGTGTGACTGTAAACGTGACTGGTTATGGGTGCGATCCCCACTCGAGGAAATGAAATATTTATTTAAATTTATATTTCCATTTCTTCGCTCTGGTGTCGAGGCTAAGCGCGGCATTGAGTTCCGCTACTTTGTCGAGTGTCTTAACACTAGGTTAACGACGTTTGACGTTTTTTGACGTTTTTTTTATTTTAAATATTTCTGGACTATACTTTAATTATAATAATAAATTCGCTCGTAGGAATACTTGTAAATCAACGCCGAAATATCTAAGTATTAGTACTTTACTTTAACACAACTATATTAAAAAGAAATTATAAAAAAAAACACGTTAACGTTAATTTAAAGTAATAACGAACCCGCTATTCAATCATAATTAGAAACTATGGCTTCGTGAGGGTCAAATAAATGTCAATGTTTACACATTTTATTCTGCCTCAGTTCTTTTAAATACTGACAAAGAAACCTGCGTGTCGTCGACCCTTGAGAGGCTTCATACAATTTACATAAAATTAAGTTTTGCCTTTTTAATTTGTAACGAAAAAAGTAATCTGTACTTTATAAAATTTAAGTAAATTATAAAATTATTGCATTTTCAGATTTTCTATAAGGAATTATTATTAAAGGATTTTTTTATTTATTAAACTTACAATTAAAATAAAAAATTAAAATTTAATTAATGGAATTATATTTATGGACCTTTGTAGCGTTTGCGAAGTTAAAGAGTGTCCATAGTTAGAACGTGCAGGATTAAAAACTTCAAAAACTTCTTTTTAGAATCTATTAACTATCTTTCTGACAGTGCGAGTCTTGACGACATTTTACAAGAAAATGTTTTTAGTGGAATATTTTTTACCGGGTTTTGTGAAATAGGATAAAAAATAATAGAAATCCATGATTTTATTTTTTTCAAAATTATCCTTTGAAAGGATAGAACATATTGAGCAAGTTAAATTTTAACAATTTTTAATGAATAGAATAAATTTTCGGCGGAAATCGCATTGAGTTTGCCTACTTAAGACGCAATGCCTTCAGAATTTGGCGGAGAGTGGGGACACGGTACTTCCGTTAATGGGAACAGAATGTTTTAACACTCGGCTCTCACTGACTACCCTGCTATATGCGGGATACAGCGTGAAGCTGAAAAAATATAATATATGCTTTATATATATATATATTTTATATATTATATATACATACCAAATAATCATAAACAGAAATCTTGACGCTAACTACCTTAAAATAACGAAACCGACGCGTAATAACAGGGAGCACATAATGTAAGAATAAGGCATCGTAGCGCATTTTCGGCGTCCTGTTTTAATAAATCTCTATTTACAACCGCAGAGTGGAAGGCTTAAGCTTGAACATTTTTCTTCATTCGCGAGTCATATGTGCCAACAAACTCAAAGGCGATCTTTCCCCTCTCAATCTTATGAATTTTCTTTTTCAAAATATGTTTTAGCTTTACGCCCACCAGGGTAGGTAGAGGGAACCTGGCAACCTAGTATTAAAACGATCCGTTCCCATTAAGACACTTCCCATCCACCGAATTCAGGAGGCATTGCGTGCTGAGCGGGGAAATGAAAATATTAAATATTTAATTTCCTCAAGTAGAAATCGTATCTACAATCTGTCGCATTTACAGTCGCACGGTTGTGACCCTGCGCTACGACTTGCTTCAAAATAATACGAGTATGTAAAGTTTTACGTAAAATATTTTTATAAATATTATTATTAAGTCAATCCAAAATCCGCTTTATTTTGATGGTGGCATGGTTTATTTTGATACTTTGATTTTAATATTATTGTTACATAAAAAATATGTTTAAAATTATCAAATTACTCAAAATATAATAAAATATTTACTATACATTATCAGAACGTGTTCAGATTAATGTTGAAAGAATTGATTCCTTTTATAAAGTCAACTTCAGTATTTTCAATTTTTAATATTCTTGTACTTGTACAAATAGTACCTGAAATGAATAACAACAATCCTTAAATTTCATTTTTTTTTTATTTTAACTTCGTAATAACTTCAAAATTATACCTATTACTACTACTACTACTGCTTAGTTTAAAATTGATACTCTAAAATATATATATTTTTTATTTTTTTTAAAAAACAAAGCAAATAGATAATTAGGCAAACGAAAAACAAAATATATTTTGTTATTTTTTAATTTAAACGTCTCATAACCTAAACAATGCCATTGTCAACTTTCCGCCTATCTTGTTGTTAAATTAAAACGCGCGCCATGTCTACAGACATTGAGAAATAGAAAATATTTTCTAAGTTCTAAATTCATGATCTATTGATTAAAAAAAGCATTATTTAAGAAATTCTATTCATTTTTTTTATTATCTACTGACTCTTATGTTTGTGTTTTAACTAACAATTTAAACGTATCTTCTTTTCAAGTACCAATATTAAACTGTTTTGATTTCTGTTTGCTTCACGCTGTATCCTACAAATAGTAGGGAAGGCAAAAGGAACCTAGTGCTAAAATACTCCGTTGCCCATCGAATTTTCGGTACTTTGGATATTGAGTGACAGAACTCAACTCTTCAATTGTTCAATCATTTTAATTCCATATATATGGAAAGAGTTATTGCGTACACTCCGCGTCTTCGCGTCACAAATCTGGCTGATCCGTAGCTAGCTACGTAAAAGCTGTCAAATGCCAATGACTGAATTGACATTGTTATTTAGTTACAATTGCCTTTTAGCTTACTTTTCTGTATTTTCTTGTTCTAGATGTATTTTTAAATTTTGTTAACTGCCTAAGTAGTTATTTTATATCAAAACAAGGATACGAGAATATTCTGTAATACAAACATTGACAAAGGACTTCATTAAACTTTAAGCTGTCGTGTGATTGGCATGTTGACGACCTGTAACTACTGCGCCACCATACCACAATTAGTAAAAATATATATTTATTACATAATAATTGTAGCGAATTGAGATCTGATGATGGTTCTGGGTTCGATTCTTTTAATTTCAACTTTTCTGAACCTTGAAAAAGAACGAGACAAGCCGTAAAATAAAAAGACAAACCATTTAACACGTAATTTCTCAAATACGGTACACATGAGTATAATATAATACAGAATCTAAAAAAATACTTGTGACAGTATCTTTCTTATAAAAATTAAATTAAAATTAAATCAGCTTTACGTTGTATCCCGCACACAGGGTAGGCAGAGGGAGTTCTGAAGGCATTGCGTGTTAAGTGGCGGAACTCAACGCCGCTCTTTTTTCTATACCAGAGAGGAGAAATGAAAATATAAATGTTAATAAAATATTTCATTTCTTTTAGTGTATATTGAACCCACAACCAGTAGATTTTACAGTCACACTTTGCGCCCCTGCGCCACGACTGACCTCAAATATCTTTCTTATGAAAACTATATTTTTAACAAATAAAAAAAAATCAGCTTCACGCTGTATCCCACACACAGCAGGGTAGGCAGGGGGAACCTTGTGTTAAGACACTCCGTTCCCCACTTTCTGCCGAATTATGGAGGCATTGCGTGTTGAGTGGTAGAACTCAACGCCGCGCTTAGCCTTGACACCAGAGCGAAGAAATGGAAATATAAATTTAAGTAAATATTTCATCTCCTCGAGTGGGGATCGCACCCACAACCAGTCGGTTTTGCAGTCACACTTAGTGCCGCTGCGCTACGACTGGCCTCTTTTTAACAAATACTTTAATGTATCATGTTTTAGCTCTCTACGTAGAGCGTAATCTTACAGTATCTAATACAATGTAGGTCGTTGTCTGAACACTAGCTAAATCTTATCATCTTAGCTTAAGACCCGTGAAATTGTTCTTTCCATAATAGGTATAGAAATTTCAAATAAATAGAATACACTGACTTGTTTAGGCAATTTCATCTCTAATACTCTATTATTATTTAACCTTACCGAAAATAATGTAATGTATCCTCGTAGTAATAATAATATATGAACAAAAAAGAAGCATGAATAAAGCAAATTCTAAGGATAAATCATTTTAGAACATAAAAATATTAGAAACTTTCGTAGCGCGGTGGCACAGCGTCTGGCTGTAAACATAACGGTTAAAGGTTCGATTTCTACTCGGGAGTACGGCATTTATTTTTATTTTCCCGCTTTGGCCACAAGACAATGCGCACTTTTGAGTTCCACCGCTCAATACATCTTGAAAATTTGGCAGAAAGTGGGAAACGGATTGTCTTAACACTAGGTTCCCTCCACCTACCCTGCTGTATGTAGATGCACCTTGAAGCTAAAAAATCTGTACTTAACAAGAAAACGTATAGAAATTTAACTTAACTTAACTTATCTTAGCTTCACGCTTTATCCCTAGCGGGGTAGTCCGAGAGGACGGAGCGCCAAACGCTACGGTCTCTACATACCTCTTTCGCCTCGACCACTGTCATCAACCTCATACATACCCTCCGGGGGTCCTCATGCTTTTTACGTGACCTTCCTCCAGTATCTTAGATACTGTGTTTTCGAAGGTCAACCGAGGTCAATAAATACCACCATCCACCCAAAGATAATTAATTACTTAGAATTATCGCTTGACAATAGAGAATATTATTTTTTAAACATATTTTTTGGTTCAAATCTCGCTCGTTCAAATTTTTTATACGTTTTCTTAAGAAAACGTATAAAAAATACTTATTAATAATTTTTTTCTTCTCTAAGTGACTAATAACACTTTAAAAATGTTTAAAAATATCTAAAAAATTTCTTAAGAAAACGTATAAAAATACTTATTAATAAGTATTTTTCTTTCCTAAGTGTGGAATAACACTTTAAAAATGTTTTAAAATATTTAAAAAATGAGAATTAATTGTTTTAATAAAGAAAACAACACAAATATTGTATAGAAAAATAAATCAATGATTTTATTATCTATTTTATGTGTGTGTATCAATTGAATATGGACAACCAAAGGGTTATTAAGTAATTGTTATTATCTTTTTCAGCTTCATGCTTTATCTCGAGTCGAATGGAGCACCAAACTCTACGAACTCTACATACCTGTCCACTCACCTCACCTCACCTCGTCCACTGTTGTCCATCAACCTCTTCATACATGCCCTCCGAGGGATCCTCATGCTTTATAAGTGACTTTTCTTCAGTATCATCGATACTGTATTTTCTTTCAAGGTCTCCTCCTGCATCTCTTACCACTCCCTCTTGGTCCCTATATATAATAAAAGTACATAGTGTCTTCTTTTGTGTAGTTTCATCATCTTAAGTCTTCTTCTATGATGCATTATCCAAAATACAAAATAACCTCGTTGTCTGTAAAGTCGGTTGTAGGACAAAATATTTAATACTTTTGAATACAATTAATGAATTGTATCTTATCACTGGATTAACATTTAAAAAATAATGATTAATTTTATTTGGTCCTTTGGTATTAAGAATATATAAAACGCTTATAAATAAAAAATCAAATAAATTAAATCAGCTTCACGCTGTATCCCGCACACGGCAGGGTAGGCAGAGGGAATCTAGTGTTAAGACACTCCGTTCCCCACTTTCCGCCAAGTTCTCGAGGCATTGTGTGTTGAGTGGCGGAACTCAACGACGCGCTTTGCCTCGACACCAGAGCGAAGAAATGATAAATGTAAATAAATATATCATCTCCTCGAGTGGGGATTGAACCTACAACCAGTCGATTTTGCAGTCACACTTTGTGCCCTGCGCCACGACCGGCCTCGCTTATAAGTTAAGGTAACGTATAATCTTATATCTTCAATATTAATATGAAAATCTACGTAGCTCGTTGTTTAGCTAACATTGATCCTATATGATTGTTCGTTGCATCTTAAGACACGTCAGGAGCGAAGCCAGCATTCATACGTTCGCCGGGAAGCCCCTCATAAATTTCAATATATTCTGGCTTCATATCTAGAATTCAAACATTTAAAATAATGTTGGGAGTAAGCTTATGAATTTAAGAAAGTAATTTTCAAATAAAATTGAATCCTTTAAAAATACGTGGTTTTAAATTATTTAAGGCTATATGTCTACTTAATTACCTTAAATGACATGAATGACAAGAAGTCAGACTAGTTCAGATGAGATAGTCACCGTAACCTACAAACAACTGCCACTATTGATCCAGCTTTATTTACTTTTAATCGTTTTTTCTATCGACTTATTTTCTACAATTTTAATTTAAAAGAAAAGGATTCTACTTAACAAAGAGAGTAAAGAAGAAAGCATCGATATAATAACGTCACCTACTTAAGAAACTACATTTTCACGGTTAAAAATGGATGACGTAACCTCAATATTCTTAATTTTATATAAAAAGTACATATAAGTGTACATATTATTTTCTTTTGGAGAATATATCTGAAACGATCTGACCTAATTTCATTTTATAAACATACTAGCGATCTAAATGCAGCTTCGCTTTAGTAAACTTATACAAAATCTTTACATAATTAGCTTGATGCTGTATCCCACACAAAGCAGAGTAGGCAGAGGGAACCGTAGTGTTCCGTTTCGGAAGACATTCTGTTCCCCTCTTTCCGCATAATTTTTCAAGGCATTTCGTGTTGAGTGGCAGAACTCAACGCCGGGTTTTTTAGCCTTGGAGTGTAACATTAGGTTCCCAGGTTCCCTCATTCTATCCTGTAATCGGGATACGTGAAGCTAATATAAAAGTATTGTGATAGTTAGTGAAAAATAGAGTGCGGAAGTCGATATTCTACAAAACGTTACAGAGAAGCTAAACCATATTTTTAAGTAAATTGAGATAAAGCGTGTGTACTCTGCGAGGATTGCTCGTATTTGCCTTGGTAACAACGTCTAGTTGGTAAGACGGAGTAAACTTTGAGATTTTTGCCGCAAAGCCTCCTGTCACGATATAGCACG
>DWMY01002534.1:0-11638 GCA_018249775.1 Heliconius hecalesia formosus
ACCGGTATTTTACAAACCGTTTTAAGGATACGGTTTGCAAATTTATTGTCACCAAATGCCTCATATATTTCAAAACTTCTAGATACAACTTCAAATATTTGTGTCTCAGGTGCCAAGAAAGACACTAAAACACTGTGATGTAAATAGCATATTGGTGCAAGAGCAAGTAGCACGTTGATCTTGGAGTTGTATTCACTTCTGGTGGAGCCCAGCACGTAATATATCGTGTTCCCCAGTGAGTGGCCGATGGCGGTTACATTTGTAGCTTTGGTTTCGTTTAACACTTTGTCAAGTATAGCTAGGAGGTCGTAATATCCCACTTCATGGTACCCGTAGTCCCAATATTTGACGTCTTTGTCGGGGTCCAAATAAACATGCCTCCGTGAATATCTGTTGCCTCTCAGGTTCCCAAGCCAGACGTCGTGGCCATCGTTAGCCAATGTGATGCTGAGAGAATTCTCTCCTCTTATCAAATATGTGTCCGAGGAGTCTAAAATGCCATGTGTTAACAAAATAGGATATGGGCTTTTACCAGGAAGTCGGTACAAAGTCAATATGTAGTTGTCTTCAGTGACTATCTTGTATTCCATCGGTGGATGACCATATTTAGTTGCTAGATCGATGAAATTCAATTTTGCATCCTCTGGAAGTATTTCCGAAACCAGTGATAAGGAAGATACATAACAATATTGTAACACTACAGTGCTAATCGTAACGACCAATCCACCTAACATTCTGTGACTCAATATTAATTATAAACACGTTTTTAACTATATATATATATATATATTTTTTATGCTATAATTTTTGCTTGATTAAAAAAACAATAGTGTTTTTGACATTATCGTTTTTTTTCTAATCGACTATTCATTGTAAAATCTTATGATATATCTTTATAAAATGTAAAGTATGACGTTTATAATTAATACTTGTAATATTCATTTGTGAATTTTATACCGATGTAGACGGAGGATGGTTTATAACCTTACGCGTCATAGCTGCGGGTTTTATCGGCCGAAGTTGAAGTTTTTTTATACTTTCACGCTGTTTTCTGTACATAGCATAGCGGCGAGCATGCCTAGCATTTATAACACGCGGTTCCCCGCTTTTCGCCTTACTTTCGAGAAATTGTTTATTAGGTGGCGAATCTCAGCACACTTTTCTTATTCCACGAAATATAAAAAGAAATATTTCGTCATACTATAGAATAAAAAAAAAAAAAAAATCAAATCAGCTTCACGCTGTATCCCGCACACAGCAGGGTAGGCAGAAGGAACCTAGTGTTAAGACACTCCGTTCCCCACTTTTTGCCGAATTCTGGAGGCATTGCGTGTTGAGTGGCAGAACTCAACGCCGCGCTTGTCCTCGACACCAGAGCGAAGAAATGGAAATATAAATTTAAGTAAATATTCCATCTCCTCGAGTGGGGATCGAACCCATAACCAGTCGATTTTACAGTCACACCTCGTATAAATAAATATATAAAAGGGGCTCACATACAAGGAACGTGATTTTTTTTGGTCGTTTATATAGGTATTGGAACGGTACTTACCTACTATTCGTGCACGAATACGGGTTTTGTTTTAAAATTAGTTCTTTACATGAGTGACAAACTTTGTCAAAAAACCAACATTCAAACTTTGTTTTGTATTATATAATATTAGAATATTCATGATTATTGTACTTCGTAAATCGCTAAATGCATTTAACATTAAGTATGTTTCATATGACGTAAATGAAATAATTGATTAGTTTAGTTAGGCTTACGCAAATAGGGTGCATATAGTTTAAATGATGATATCTCTTAGAGTTTTCAAGACAAATAAACAAAAAATGTCGTTGGAATCGTTATCTTACAACTCACAATAAATTATAAAAAATTAAAAATGCAGTAGTATTTTCTTGTTTAATTGAAATCTGGGTGCCTGATTGTTTCTAGTTCTAGTTGAATGGTATAATAATTACTAATAATAATTATTAAAACCAAACTCATTAAACTATCGTTAAATCGTTGAAATCGGTTGGCGTGATATTCAGTTATTTGTCCATTTGTTGCGCGCATGCAAATTTAAGATTTATGTGATTTTTTCATGGATAATTTTGTCAGAAATGGACAAATTATGATGGAACCAGAACCGAGAAGCATCAGCTTTGAAATAAAAGAAGAATCATAAAATGAGTTCACCCATTCAAAAACTTTGAGGTCACAAACATAAAAAAATACAGTCGAATTAATACTTTTTTCGATTTTTTTTTAATGTACGTTTTTGACTAAAAACTTACATTTGATCACCCATTTCTGAGTTTGCTAAGAAAGCTACACGCTTACTTGTATTTATTAAAAATAAAAATTGAGAAATGATTTTTATCGAATTTAGCAAAATTTCACAGAATATCAGAAAGCAAAACTTATAAAGATAGACTAGAGAAATAACTTTTATGCACAACTAATAAATTGCAAGGACAAATGTTAATGTAAATTGTTTTATTATTAGTCTTTTTATTCTTAAACTAGCGGCCCGCTCGTGGCTTCGCCCGCTTAATCCACAGAACTATTTACTTAATACACTGAATTATGTTCGTCTTATATTATACCTATAGTGTATGTTTGCAACGCACTTAATTAATTTCTAATGTGAAAATTATTAAAACCTTAGGTCGCATTTTCGTACCTCCTATAAGAATCTTCAATTCAATGTTTGAAATACAAATACATCTTATCGATACTTACAACAAAATCCTAACTCATCGGTGTCCGTACATGGAAGATATTACATTTAACGATGTAATAGCATTGCTCAGTTGGTCTGTTTGTCTGTGCCTTTGTTCACGATAATCTCAGAAACGGCGTAACCTATTTAAGTGCACTTTTGTAATTTGGCTAACTTCCCTTAAATATTTAGTATTCGTTTTATTTCAATCGGTCCACACAAAGTTAAAACCACATAGCAGGATAGGCAGAGGGAACTTAGTGTTAAGATACTGCATATGATATGTGACTGACGTGCGAAGTGAAAATATTATTAAATTGCAATTCAATCCTCCAAGTGGAGATCGAACCAATAAATTCACATTACAGTCACAACTTTCAACCACTGCGCCGCGACGGCCTTTAATATTTATACAGAGTCGAAGCATCAGCGCTCCTTTTACGGGAACAGTATACCTATAGAAATTAATCAAGATACCCCAACAGTTTAGACGTAGATTTTTTTTCCATATATATCCTATATTTCGTGTGACGCAGTTACGCAAAGATACCAATATCCTAAACATACACTACTACAAAAATACTACTAAAGGTTAAACAACTTTGAACTGTGCCGCCAATACCTACGATACGATTTCGGAATGAGGCGCATGCGGCGGTTTCCCTTTGATAGGTTTATGTCTGTGTGCGTCGTTCATGACAATTTGCTTTTTTAAATGAAACTCTTTTAACCGGATTAATCGCGTATATTTTGATTTATAAATTTTTGGGAAACCCCACGTTTCGAACACTTTGCAGTAGTCCGTGGTCACGGGTAGACTGAGGTGGCATTCGTCTGTCAGTTGACATAATTATTATATCAGACTACCGCCAACGATTTCTTAGTTGCCTCGCGTACTGCCCTGGATTCTTGCAGAATGAGCTAACTGTATCTTGCCCTCTGGTATGGTGGGTTTAAGACTTCAAAGATTTTATGAGTGGGTCCTAGATGTTAAAAAGCTTCCAGCCGTCCTCTCTATTGAAATTAGGATGTTTTTGTATTTCTATAGCCTCGCGGATCATTCTAGGAATATATCTGTTTTCCTTAGCGAGGATTAGGGGTTTATCAAAACTTATGTAATGGCTAGGTTTTTCCAAAGTGTGCTCACACACAGCTGACTTTGATACATGCCCATTCTTGATATCGGAGATGTGTTCCTTCACCCTAACACCGATGTTTCTCTTTGTTTGACCAATGTATGATAAGCCACAGTTACAATCTAGTTTGTATACACCTGCACACTGTAAAGGAATGTTACTTTTCACTAGTCTCAAGAAATGGCTCACTTTCTTGTTTGGCTTGAATATAGTTTTTATAGAAGCTCTTCTTAAGATGTTGCCAATCCTGTCTGTAACCCCCTTCACATATGGTAGAAATGCCGGCTGTCTCTCTACTGTGGGTGGCTTGTTGGTCTTCTGACAATGCTGGCGGGGAACTGGCAGCTTGTTCTGATGAAGGGAATTCTTCACCTGGCGAAGCTCGTCCCCTAGATGTTCAGCGTCGCAGAGGTGGTGGGCTCTCTGAAACAAAGATTTGCCAACGGTAGATAACTGTGTAGGGCGGTGGTGCGATTCACCATTGAGGTATCTATTGGTGTGCGTGGGTTTCCTATATACTGTGTGGCCTATTGTGCCATTGGGATTTCTTATGATTAACACATCGAGGAAAGCTAAGGAATTATTAGCCTGTAATTCTATTGTAAATTAAATATTATTATTAATAGAATTAAGATGGTTTAGGAATATATAAATATTGTCCGTAGGTAAAATTGTAAAAGTGTCGTCTACGTACCGCATATATATACTAGGTAGACAAGGCGCAGAGCTAAGAGCTATCTCCTCAAAGTCCTCCATGTATATATCCGCTATTACTGGGGACACAGGCGAACCCATAGCAATGCCATCTATTTGTAAATAGAATTCTTGATTGAACTTTAGATATCCAGATGTGAGGCAATGTTCTAAAAGTTCAAGATATTCCATAGGCATATTGTTTTCCTCTAGCTTCCGCTTGACAATTCTGATGCAGTCCTCAATGGGTATACTGGTGAACAGCGACTGGACATCAAAACTGACCATGGTTTCATTGTTAGCTAGGTAACAAAATGGTAAGAGTCATATACAAAATGGTAAGAGTACATAAGATGTTGTGTGGCCACGCAGTGGAGAGAGTACTTTGGCGACATGTTGAGCCAGCTTATACGTCGGCGTATCGATTTGGCTGAACATTGGTCGAAAAGGTACATCTTTTTTGTGTATTTTTGGTAACCCATACAACTTTGGAGGTTTTACACAGCTAGGCACGAGAGATTTAATGTCGAGATGTAATGTTTTCGCGTGTTTTTTGATTAAATCGAATGTCTTCGATTCTTTTGATTAATTCGTCTCTTTAAGTATTTTTGTTGTAGGTTGTAGGGTCTTTATCAACAATTTTATATGTTTTTTGATCCGATAGCAATATTGACATTTTTTGTATATACTCGTCGGTGTCTAGTATAACCGTCGCGTTACCTTTATCGGCTTTAAGAACTGTTATATCCTCGTTTTTTCGTAGCTTACTAAGAGCCCGAGATTCATCACGAGAAAGATTTGATTTAGGTGGTTTACTACGGCGCAGTAAAGATGATATATCTTGGCGAATAACTTCAGAATCTTCCTTTAAAATCTGGTTTTTATATAAGCAGTCCTCAACGTTAGTTATTATTTCCTCGATAGGTATTTTTCGCGCCGGCGCAAAATTAAAACCTTTATTTAAAACATCAATAGTCGAATCATCTAAAGTTTGTTTTGACAGATTGACAACTGACGTTCGTGTTGTCTGTGTAGAAGTTACGGCGTTACCATAGACATTTTTCCGTTCGGATTTTAATTCGAGATTTTGGTACTTTCGAATTTGTCTAATTTTATATTGATTATATTTATTTTGCGCGCGCTTATTAGTAAATTCTACACATTGATGGAAATCTGTCTTAGAAAAACACGTCTCAATATCATTGCTTAAGGCTTTTATTTGTTAGTCGAATCGATTTAAATCATAACGGTGTTCTTTAATAAGTTGACATAATAATTTTTTACTTGCCTGATTGAGTATGTTTTTGCAATATTTTATGTCTTTTTTAGGCGCGATTTGTACACAAACTGGTATGAGATTATTATCGCGGCACCTTTTTAAGAAATTAATCGATGTTAGATATCTTGTACGTTTTGTTTGTATAAATCAAAATATACGTGATTAATCCGGTTAAAAGAGTTTCATTTAAAATGTGTAATAATCGTGAAAATCAAAGAACTTATAATTTGCTTTTTATTTTTCAACGATAATTTTATGATTTATTTTGTTTTAAAAAATTACTTTTTCATTTTTGGGATTTTTTATAGTAATGACATTGTAGTGTTGATAGTTATTGAAAATAGTTGTATTACAGGAGGATACCTTTAAATGCATTGTTTAAACCTGTTTTTTATAATATAATGTAGAATAATATATTCTATAGGTATAGAGGAATCACACATTCTTTTTATTCTTTAACTATAACACGTAAATACATTTTTTAGAGGTTACTCTGTACTAAGATGGTAGCTCTGTTCCCGCCTTTACTGCCCTGATGTACCTATCGATATAAATAATAGAATTATAAATCATTAGAAAGAAAAGGAGTAAAGCAATTATATTGCATTTTTTCATTTAATAGCGGTACTCATAGCTGCACTTTGCCTCGACACCAAAGCGAAGAAATAAAAATATAAATTTAAATAAGTATTTCATTTTCTCGAATGGGAATCGAACCCACAACCAGTTTACAGTTACAATTAGAGACCTTGCGCGGCGACTGGCCTCAATTTACTTTCTTCTTTAAAATTGTGGTTAAATAAAATAATCGTAATTTCTGTAAATAGAGTTTTTTTTTTCAATTTGACTATTTTCTTATACTTATTACCTCAGAACTGTTGACTGAGTGAATCGATTTTGATGATTCTTTTTATATTTAAAAGCTAGTGCATCCCGCGTAGCCCTATTTTAATTTAGTTAATTTCTGACAATGGTATCTATGATAAAATCACATAAGTCTCAAATTTGCATTAGGTATGTGTGCGACAAATGGACGAATAACTCAATATCAACTTAATCAATTTTAATAATTCTTTTTATATTTGAAAGGGTAAACACACCTAAAGAGTAGTTTTGTGAAAGTTTAGTTAAGTTCAGACTATGAGATACGGTTGAAATTAAAGTCGATTTTTTTATTAAAAAATTTAATTATTGTTAGCGTACTCATGTAAAAGAGGGTAGATTTAGATGGAAAATCACTATAAAAGCAGTGGAATTGTGTCAATCAGGGGTAGTTGCTTGTAAGTGACGGCCCCTATTGGAAGGAAACTAATGTGAAGTATTGTTAGTTGGTGATACATATCACTTATTGCAATTACATAGTATCCCTTTCCAAATAGTTTAGAATCATATAGACGATGTGCGTTTTTAATGGGTTTTATTTAAAAACGTTACCCACTTCCGATTTCTAACATTATGTTATTTTTTCCACAAAAAATTCTGTATACTCTATGATGAAAATTATAGTAAAAATTGCTTTAGGCTTTAAACTATTATCATGTTAAAATTTATTAACTTCCATTCAGTAATTATCGGTATTTTAGGTAATTTAAATTTTTCGGTTTTTATTTTTTTTTAAGAAAACTATCATGAAATACCACATAATACCAAATACCAAAAAAAAATGTACTTTGAGACCTTAGCCTACTACCAGGCAAAAATTCATCAATTTCTGTCTGGTAGTTTTTGCGTGATTGACGAACCAATAAGCCGGCAGACAGACAGACAGACCAGAATTCTGCTGAGTGGTTTTTTAGGTTCTATAATCGACATATTAACCGACCAAATTTTTTTTTTAATATCTTGTACAGAATTGACTTTTCTATCATTTTATTATATATGGGGAGATGGGGAAATATTTGCATGTGGTCTTTATCGTAACAAACATATGTAAAATTCTTTATTATGTATGTGTATTCTTTATTTAAGTATAAATGTGCCACTTTTACAATGCTGTACTGTACTTATGTGTACTGTTATTCTATACCAGTAAATGAATATATTAATTAACTTATGCAGAATAAATAATTTTAAATACTTATAATCAAATATCTAAGTCAGTGCTTAATTGTGTATAATGTGTGTTAAAGTTACACAAAAGTGAAAAGTATGTTAAAAAGAGAAAGAAGTAGAAGAAGTACGCCTTTACCTATAAAATAAGAACAATATTTTATTCAATATACATATAAGTGGGTTGGTATTAACATAGTAATAATTAATATTATACAAACATGGTAGTTTGTAGTAAAATATTGCTATAAATAATATATTCTAAATAAGAGAATTTCATGATCGATAGGCGTCATATGCCCCTTATACGATGGATAGGATTATGTATGTTGCAAGGGCAACTTTCGTTAAGATCACATACACAGTAAGTGGTCCCTCACTCTGTCACTCTCTAGTAATTTATATCTTGTGACTAAAGTTATAGTGCCAAATATCTTTTTATATGATCTGCTATAGAAGATTTTTTGTGAAATTCAATATATTTTTCTAACACTTTAAATATATAGGGATATAAATATACATTCATTGTTTTACCCCATACGAAATCTGCATGATTCATCCGTTGATAAGGTATTATGATATCGTAAACAACGTTAGGCAACTGGTCTCTTAGCAAAGCTACGTCTTCTGTAGATGATAAGTAGTCGTTTCTACCAGTATACAAAGCGACGGGCATCGTTACTTTCTTCAAGTCATACCGAGGTGGACTCGACGAGTTATACACTAGCAAATTTTTCTCCCTCCCATAGTCATATCTGGCAAATGTTTCGTTTCTTGCATTCTGTAAATATTGTAGTAAAAGTTTTACAGAAGTTCCCGTTAAAAAATGTTGGATGCCTACGGGGAAGAAACTCGGTTCTAATTCTTGATCATCATACCCAGATAAAGGGAAGATAAGGCCGTAAGCGCATAATGCGTAACCAATTACCGGTATTTCACAAATTTTTTTAAGGATACGGTTTGCAAAGTTATTATCTCCAAACGCCTCATATATTTCAAAACTTCTAGATATAACTTCAAATATTTGTGTCTCAGGTGCCAAGAAAGACACTATAACACTGTGATGTAAATAGCATATTGGTGCAAGAGCAAGTAGCACGTTGATCTTGGAGTTGTATTCACTTCTGGTGGAGCCAAGTACGTAATATATCGTATTTCCTAGTGAGTGGCCGATGGCGGTTACATTTGTAGCTTTGGTTTCGTTTAACACTTTGTCAAGTATAGCTGGAAGGTCGTAATATCCTACTTCGTGGTACCCGTAGTCCCAATATTTGGCGTCTTTGTCTGGGTCCAAATAAACGTGCTTCCGTGAATATCTGTTGCCTCTCAGGTTCCCAAGCCAGACGTCGTGGCCTTCGTTGGCCAGAGTGATGCTGAGAGAATTCTCTCCTCTTATCAAATATGTGTCCGAGGAGTCTAAAATGCCATGTGTTAACAAAATGGGATATGGGCTTTTACCAGGAAGTCGGTACAAAGTCAATATGTAGTTGTCTTCAGTGACTATCTTGTATTCCATCGGTGGATGACCATATTTAGTTGCTAGATCGATGAAATTCAATTTTGCATCCTCTGGAAGTATTTCCGAAACCAGTGATAAGGAAGATACATAACAATATTGTAACACTACAGTGCTAATCGTAACGACCAGTCCACCCAACATTCTGTGACTCAATATTAGCTATAAAACAATTGTACCACACTATATATACATATAGTTATTCATGTTATCATTCTTGTTTAATTAAAATGAAAGTGTCAAAAGTTTATTCAATGTTATTTAAACATATGGTTTATTTATAATATACTAGCGGACCCGGACGCGGCTTCGCCCGCTTAAACTATACGAATATTTAATAAATATAATATATTTATGAATTTATTTTCGGTTTTCAATAGAATTGGTAAAAAAATATAAGCCTAAATAATCAAAATAAACCGAAAAAGAATAATAAGCAGAGAACATTCTTATTATTAGAAAAAATACGTAACTAATTAAAATGAACAAAAATCTAAAGTAAACGTAACCAAAGAAAAATATTAATAAAAAAAAACTAAACAAAACCAGCTATATTATTAATATTATAAACGTAAAATAAATATTTAAAAGTTATTTTTTTTTAAAAATAACACGTATTCTATAATAATCTATAATCTATATTATAATAATACAGTAAAAAAAAAATAGATAATGCTATGCGAAGATATATGCTGTCGTAGTTTATTTAATTTTTTTTTTTAAAGAATTACAATATGTTCGCCTCCTGGTCGGTTTCCAGGAGGCGCGGGCTTAAGTGCGCTGCGTTCAAATTTTTATACGTTTTCTAAATAAGTATTTTTCTTTCCTAAGTGTGGAATAACACTTTAAAAATGTTTAAAAATACAATATGTTCGTTACAATACATGAACTTTAAACATTTACGCAGCGCATAACCGTTTATTTTAAAACTTAGTTATTTTCTAAAATATCAATTTATGTAATATACTGCAATAACCAATTTCAATCTGTATAAAGTTCACAATACTTAATCGGATAAGGAATAATACTGTACTATTGAAAATAGTTTCGCAATTATTTCTTCTTTATTTTAAACACAAAGATGGTCCTTAAGACATAGACAAATTATGTGCTATAGACTATATAACATTATGGTATATTTCTTTAGTTAGCCGTACATAACCAAATAACAATCATTATGAACGCCATCGAACGGCAGGCGCTGCAGAAATAATAAAATATATGCAAGTACATCGTACTATAAAAATATTCAATTTCATTCATTCTAATAAAAATCCGCGACACCGAATCTCTTATAAATAATTTACAAGTAGCCATTTTGCGACAAAAAATAATTGAGAACTGCAAGGTATCCGTTGCTTTGTCGGTTTCTAATAGATAAAATTTAAATTTCTGTTTGTAATATTTACAGTATACTCAAATAAAATAAAATATATAGAACTTTCAGTGATCGATAGTGGGGGTTATGGAGCAACAAAAAGGCTATTTTTATCCCGGCATTTCCACGGGATACTGAATTATCCGGGAACAACGTTGTTACACGTTTTCCGTGCGCGCATACATAGATACTACATGAAATAACTAAACTCTTCTACATTAAATACGATAATTGTTGCGAGCAATATCAAATAAAATCCCAAAAAATTAAATTACGATTCATTAAGTGTATAACAACGGTATAGATAACCGAACTGAAATAACCGACCATTCTTTCCTCAATACTTAAATAATATTATGCCGATGCCGCCCAGAGCCGAAACTTACACTATACCAAGAAATTTAAAAAAATCTAACCAATCTCCTACTCAAATAAGCGAAGAATAAAGAAAAATATAAATTAATAATAAACAGCAAATAACCACATAAAAATTAACAATAGATCCAAAATGTATGAAAATTTACCTTTAATTTAATAATAAAACCGTCAACGTCGCGTCGTCTGCCTATTCGAGTCGGTCATATCGTGCGGCTCGGAGGCTAGTTCATTTTGAATCAGTGATATTGTAACAGTATGTACCTCGGATATAAGTTAAAAATAAATAAATAAAATATGCATGGCAATATACATAAATAACATAGTTAATTATGAATAATACAAGCTATATATTTATAAAATAAATAAATTACCTTCACGCTGTATCCCGCACACAGCAGGGTAGGCAGAGGGAACCTAGTGTTAAGACACTCCGTTCCCCACTTTCTGTCGAATTTCGGAGGCATTGCGTGTTGAGTGGCAGAACTCAACGCCGCGCTT
>DWMY01002535.1:0-11637 GCA_018249775.1 Heliconius hecalesia formosus
CAAAGAGATATTAAGAATTTAAATGCAATAATAAAATTTCTCATACATAATTCTTCTACACAAATAGGTTTGGTTTATACGTGAAACGTGAGTGTAATTGCGGGCAATAAACTAAACAACGACACCGTCGTGACTCAGTCCAGTCGTATCGAATTCTAATAGTTGGATATGGATACGATTTTTTTTATAAAATATTACATATTTATTTTACATTTTAAAGTATTATTTCACACTTACAAAAAAAACATACTTGTTAGAAAACATATATTAATTTTTTTCTATGTTTTCTTAAAAGTAAATAAACTGGCCTTTATTAAAACGCTTTTATTAGGTCGAGCTGTAACTAAGTAGCAAAGTAATAAAATCTAAGAATATAAATTACACGCACTTTTAATTATTTATTGTATCATCTTGAATCTTGGCAATTATATACAATATTATGGCACATCGAGCTGGTCTGATGATGGAACTGAAAGACTGTTCTATTGACTGTTTTCGCGGGTGGCTCAAAGCCAGGAGTAGAGTTCCGCCACTCAACACGCAATGGCTCCAGAAATCGGCGAAAAATGGGAAACGGAGAGTCCTAACACTAGGTTCCGTCTGTCTACCCTGCTGTGTGCGAGATACATCGTGAAGCTGATTAAAAAAATTATTATAAGCTTCACACTGTATCCCCCACATAGCAGGGTAGAGAGCGAACCTGGGAACCTATTATTAAAATGGAATAGCGGGGCTAAGCTCTGCGCTTTATATTTCATGATGTTGAGTGGGAATCGAGCCCCCAATTTGCCGCGTTTACAGTCACACCCTTGCGTCATAACTGGCCTCACGCTTTTATTTATTGTACTAAAAAGCCAAAACGAAACAAAGTATTATTTTCTGTTTACTTCATTAGGCCATTAGAGTATTCATGCCATTATCTTGCAATATTTATCAAATCAAATCAGCTTCACGCTGTATACCGCATGTAGCAGGGTAAGCAGAAGGAACTTAGTGTTAAGACACCCTGTTCCATACTTCTCGCCAAATTTACAAGGTGTTATGTATTGAGTGGCGGAACTCAACGCC
Organism: Heliconius hecalesia formosus; assembly: GCA_018249775.1. NCBI lineage: Eukaryota > Metazoa > Arthropoda > Insecta > Lepidoptera > Nymphalidae > Heliconius > Heliconius hecalesia. Next base: position 1,069 of record DWMY01002535.1, read on the forward strand.
GGTCTTGCAAAATTTATCAAATTAATTAATATAGTATTAAAAAACACAATGCTTAAAATTACAATTAAAATGTAATAATGATGCTTCCTCGCTTTTTCAGTGTCACCCTTTTTCACTCCAAGGCTCTAATAAAATAGAGAGAAAATAATATTTGGCTTATTTTTTTGCTTTTTAGTTTTTAGTAAATAAAAAAATATTTTTAAATTTTATTTTAATTAATATATTTTCTTTTTTAACTTAATACAGCTTGAGTAGGTAGGCAGCAGAAACCTAGTGTCAAGAGACTCACAAATTTTCGATGTATTGCGTTATACATTCCCCCGGAATTGAACCTAAAACCGTATTTGATAGTCCGGCGATATCTCGCTGTGCTACGACAAACAATAGACCAGGGGTTCCCAACCTTTTCTTGATCAAGGACCACTTTTATATCATTCTTGGTAGCAGGGACCACTACGCATGTAGGTATGATAAAAATTAACTGTGATAATCAAACAAAAACTTCGCCTCACCATCCCCAGTCATAAAATTAAAATCGTTCGCGGACCATATTTAGGAGTCTACGGACCACTGGTTGGGAACCAGTGCAATAGACAAATGTAGATTCATGATGCAAATTGTGACAAAAAAATCCTATATCCAATACATATTATATTATTTAATTTATTATTTCAATAAATAAAATAAAATTGTATATCTTACTTTGTGACTGTAATTAGAAAGAGAGAAATTGCAAAACAAAATGACTTCGCTCAATTTTGTAAAAAAAAGATACCTAACAACTTTATCAAGCTTATACAATATAGAATACAATACAATATAGAATAAAAATAACGTAGTGAAAAAACTAATAATTTCAGATTCATCTCTTTGCCGGCCGGCGTGGTATAGTGGCATAGTGGTGGACAGCGTGGACCGCAAACGCGACAGTTATAAGTTCAATCACTTCGGAATTTTGATGTTTTGGTATCACGACGCTAAGAGTTCTGCTTATGAAGTTCTGCTATCTAGAAACTTCTAATCGTCCCAACACTGCACTTCCCTGTTCTTAAACTTCTATTTGCGGGATAAAGCGTGAAGCATATTAAAATCACTGATCTGAGGAAAAGCTTAATAAGTACATATTAACCTAGATATTACTTTCAAAGTAAAATAGACTTTGTATGACAAAATTTACATAAACAAGAGACAAAAGATCGTGAACTGACCTTATCTCACGAAAAGTTGAAATTTTTGAACCATTACACGTTTACAGTTCACTTTAGTTTTGTTAGTTACTAATTTTTACTTGCGACTTTGCTTGCATGGTCAAAATAATAAAAAGGTTTTATTCTTTTCTTCACGCTGAATCCCGCACATGACAGCATAGATAGAGAGAACCTGGGAACTTAACGTTCAGACACTCCAAAAACCGCTTTTCACCAAATTCTGGAGGTGTGTGTTGAGTGTGTAGATGCGGAACTCAACGCTGCATAACCAAGAGTTGTATATGGCGTTTGGCACATTCTATACGCGAGAGGTAACTCGGTAAGAGGAATATTGGTATAGATCAAAATAATTAACTCAGTGCAGTATAGTCTATCGCTTATACACCTTCATACCTTCCAAGATAAATGGACTATACAAATCAAAAATAATTTTTCTATTTGAACTCCTTATTTAGAAAATATTGAAGAATTAAGGAACACAAAAAAAATATTTGTGCCGAAATGCATTATTCATTAATTAATTAATTTCAACCCGTTTTTGTTAAGAATATAAGAATTAAATTAAAAGTATATGCTTAAAACAATTATATGATATTTTAAATTTAAAAAATATTATACTTTACTTTTAAAAATGTGTAAAAATCGCGAAAATGAAATATATTATACTTATATGAATGATAATGATTAATATAATAAATGATAAAATACTTTTTTTCAATTATAACATTGTTCTAGATATATTTTTTTTACTCTTAATCCTTAAAGATTCCTTTAAGCCTATAAATTAGTACACAAATAACAATATAAATGAAACACAACTTACTCAGCGGCGATAAGTCAGATAGCAAATCCATAATTTGTAAACACAAAATGTTTTATCTTTCACTTTAACTCGATGTTTCAACCTGTCACCCATTGCTCAGCCACGGCGTGCGACACAAAACATATTAAAGTTATTATTAAACACACACAATTCTCATCTAAATAACCATTTTTTTAATGACAAAAAAATGATGAACACACACACAAACGACCCAAAAACACTTTTATGAACTTTTTCTCAATAAAATAACACTTTTTTATGGTAAATTTAATATAATTTCGTTGTTAATTTGTATAATAAATATTCAATGTGATGTGTGTTAGTAAAAGCTCTACAAAACATACGCTGAACGTCATCTCTACAAAACTGGTTATGGTTTTTTTAAGATGTCACGTGATCGATTCTGACTTGACAGTTCAAGATGTCGGCAAGAGATGGCGCTAGCTATGGCAAAAAGGGCGCGAAATTGGATTTTTGCGGAAAATTTTGATTATTTTCCATTTATATAGCCCAAGATCTCAGGGCCCCCCAACCTACGTCAACTTAAGAGTTGGCGATACCTCATAAAGGGCTCCACTTTCAAGCTAGTAAGTACGCATACAGTCTTAACACAGACAGACACAACATATAAGACTATTAATCCTCAAAATATTAGTTAAAATACTAAAATGTTATCGGTTTGGGGGCTCTGGGACCTCAGTCTAATAGGGTAGGGTCGTCGACCGCAACTTTGTTTCGGTAAATGTCTTATATTTTGAAACCGTCATGACGCTGCCACACAGCAACTGAATGTAAATCCGACAATTGTAATTTCGATTCCCACTGGGAAAATGAATTACTTTCATTCTCTCGCTCTAAAAAGAAAACAAAGCGTTACGTAGAGTTTCGCCACTTAATATACAATGGCTCCAAATTGAAGGGTTGTCGAGGAACGGAATGTCTGAGCAGTAGGTTCCCTCTACTTATTCGAGTATTCAATTTGCTATGAGTGAGATACAGCGTGAAGAAGGTTTTGGTTTGTTGTAGCGCAGTACCATTGTTGCACTGACCGTAAACGCAACAGTTATGAGTTCGATTCTCAATCCGGTGAAATTAACTAACATAAAATCTTCCAGCAAGTTCCGAAAGTAAAAGAATAAATATAGATTTATTTAACTGTATATGAATACGTAATATTTGTATAAATTAATTTAAATATTTCATTAACTTGTCAAAGCATTGTATTAAATCAATCATTATGTACGATCGATGGAGTACGCGTTTATAAGAATGAAACTAACCGTTATATGTTTTATGTGGAGAACGCCATTGGAATTTTAATTTAACATTGTTCTACTGATAACGTGATGTTATCTCGGATTTTTTTTACTAAAAGCCGTTCTTATTTAGGCGAACGTCTTTTATTTTCAAGTCGTCGTGGCGCAGCGGCACAGCGGCTGTAGACGTGGGTTCGATTCCTGGAATCTTGTTACCAGGTTGAGGAAAAAAATGATCTTTTTGGATGAATATAAAATTTTATTTTATTCGCTCTGGTAACAAGATAAAGGGTCATTAAACACGCAATGGCTCGAAAATTGAGCAGTACAAGGGGAACGGAATTTAACACTAGGTTCCCTCCGCGTTCCCTGCTATGTGTATTCACAAAAATCTTAAAGCGTTCTTCGGGTTCAATACAATGCATGCATGCAATGCATTTAGACTGCTGCTGGGGCTGCCTCGTTTCGAAAATGAAAATAAATTTAATATAATTATACCCCCAGTCCACCAACAACCGTCACTTTTACAATCAGACGCTGTATACCTGGCCAGGACCATGAAAATAAATAAATAAAAATATGCCGGATACAGAGAAACCTAAAAATTATTATTACTCAGGTATTTAGATTTTTTTTAATTGATAATGTTGACTTTTAGTTATTTTGTTAATTTTAAGTTATTTTCTCACCAATGTACCTTAGTGTCTAATTAAAACTACTGTGAAATACTCTATATCTATATATTTCATTTAATTATAAAATTATAAGTTTATAAGAAAGAGACAGAAAAATCCTTTGAAATACACACTTTTTTATTATGTCAGTCGTTTCTAAGGCAACAGTTCTAACAAACATTGTTCCTTGTTACCTTCATACATTGCTCACTTACGGTAAGTTATTAGATATCTATACTTATATTATAAAGCTGAAGAATTTGTTTGGTTGAACGCGCTAATCTCAGAAACAATCTCATTATATAATAATCATTCAGATGTAAGCTGCTGTACCTACGGAAAGGTTATATTTTATTTTAGCTCCACGCTTTGTCATTATCTTTATGAGGATTGACTCTCTTCACCACCAAAGCGACGATATCAATAAAACAATATTTTTTTAGCTTCACGTTGTATCCCGTATTAAGCAGAGACGGCAGACGGAACTTAGTGCTAAGACACTCCTTTCTCTACTTTCTGTCAAATATTTCAGAAATTCCATGTTGAGAAAACTAAAGGTCAAGTGAAGAAATGAAAATAAATTTAATATAATCATTCCTCAGTGGGAATAGAACCGAAAACCGTCACTTTTACAGTCAGATGCTGTTGTACCAGGATGACCCTTAATCTATTGGTTTTTTAGTAAAAATATTTTATAATCATGATATTATAGTGTTTTGTTAAGAGTTATATAAAATATATATTTTTATAGTAATTTATCTAGTAATGTCATAAAATAAAGTATAAATACTGCTTTGGTCGTATTCATAACATAAAAAATACGCTTTCGCCTACAACGCTAGCGGGGTATCTAGGTTTACAATGAACTTAGTACCAAAAAAATCTCTTCTACACTATCTGCTCAAAATCGACGCATTATTATGCGTCGGAAATACACTATTAAGTGGGGGAACAAAAATTTAGAAATGGTTTTAATTCATTATATTCCTTTTTTATAGTAAATACCAATATACAAGATGCCGGAGCTAATAGAGCAGATGTACACATCCCAACAAATCGTTATACCACCCAAGTTTCCTTATATACTGAAGAAATATTGCAAAGGTAAATTTTTATACGCAATAATTATATTGGCAATAGAAAATAATACTAATATTACCTCACTAGACAGCTTATTTTGGCGCACTAATCTCAGGAACTTATATTTTCATCAATTGTAAGTAATACAATTAATTATTTCTATTTGACATTATAAGTAATAATAATAGAAATAATAGAAATTTTTAATTATTCACTGCCATCGGTATGTATATTTAAATTAGAAACTGAAGATTACACGAGTAAATCTTTGGAATTGTGGATCTCTTTAGTACTTCCTAATTATCATAAAATAACTATAAAATCTCTATGGAATATGGAATAAGGGAATAGAATAAGTAAATAGGTGAAAATAAATTAAATAAAAAAAATATTAAGAATAGTAATAATTAATTGTTTTTTTAGCTGCCATAAAAACTCAGCCATACGATCTCCTTCGTTGGTCTTTCGAGTATTTTTCAGCTTTATCCGAAAATAGACCTCCACCAGTAAAACTTAGGTTGGAATACCCTATTTATACTACGGAGGGCGGATTGACAAGGGGTTGTTTGAAAGTTTTGGCTAACCAGGTAAGATTTACTGTTTTAAGAAAATGTGTTCAAATTGAAATTATTGGCATTTGAACCCGCGCCTCTTGGAAACCGTTCAAACGTTCTGTCGTACTTATCTATATTGTTAGTTAATTTTTATAAGTTTTGTAAGCACAATTTTTATTTCTAAGTATAGAATAACATTTAAAAAAAATAATATGAGGGTTCTTTAGGGTTCCTTATCTTTAAAGGAAAAAAGAAACCCTTATAAGATAACTATGTTTTCCGTGACATCAGTCTGTCTGTCTGTCAAGAGTCTTTATTTTAGGAACACTTGGAGATATGGAATTGAAATTCAAATCGTATGCAATTCATTTCGTATCTAGGGTCCCTTAATTTCCTGAAAAAAATGTATTTCTACATTTACTTAAAAAAGATATGGCCATTTATATCGCAAAAAATGCGTATGTCGATACTATAAAGGAAATCAAAATTAATAGGCTACTTCCGGTTGACCGAGAATCATGAAATTTGACAACTGGCATCTGTAAATAGTATTAGTTCAGGAATAAATCTGAAAACTATACATTTGTGGTTAATTCCTTAAATATAATAGCCTTAAAAGGGGGAAATAATTTCTCAATAAAACCACTAGTTCAAGTAAGGTATCAGATGAAAGGACTCTGGCTTGGCTAAGCTTGAATTTCAGATAAAGCTCGAGACCTCCAATGTTTGTGCGGAACACTCGGTGGTTTTATTATATTTAATATGCACGTATAAGTCAAACATTGATGACATTTGAGATAGAGCTGCTCCCTATTAGTAGAGGATTTCTGGAAATTTCTACGGGAACGGGTACAGGAATTTTGGGGGATGAAATTGCGCTGTCAATCGTGACAGGCTGTGGGTTTGACTCCCACTCGAGGATTGAATATTTTCATTTCTTCGCTCTATTGTCGGGGCAAAAATAGCAGCATTGAGTTTTGACACTTAACACGCAATGCCTCTAAAATTCGGCGGAAAGTGGGGAACAGAGCGTCTTAACACAAGTTTCCCGCTGCCTACCCTGCTGTATGCGGGATAGAACCTGAAGCTGATTTGTTTTTTTTTAATATATTTTCTTCGCTCTAGTGTCGAGGCAAAAAGCGCGGCGTTGAATTTCACCACTCAACACGCAATGCCAACAGAATTCGGCGGAAAATGAGGAACGGAATGTTATAACACAAACTTCCCTATGCCTACCCTGTTCTGCCATCGAACACGCAATGTCTTAATGTAAATTGGGTGGTGGGCAACCTTACTAAATGTGTAATACAACGATTTACTAATTTCATATTTTTTTCCAGTTATGCAGCCCATCATATATACCCTTATCGCTGGTCCGGTCAGCCTGGCAAGGCTTTTGTCTGGACCCTCTGGAGTTAGATAGGATATTCTGCTTCTGCGAAGTCTATATGAGAGAGGAAAATGTACCTTTTTTACATTTTATTGCTGTCGCCGCTGGTTTGTTGACTAAGGTGCGAGATTTATTACATTGTTAGTTAATATGGAATAAGAATAGATTAAAAACAAAAATCTTTCAAGCTGGCAAAGCCGCATTTAGGTCACAATCGAGACACTGCGTGGGAAATGGCGAAACTCAACACCACGATTTGTCTACCAGAGCGGGAAAATGTAAACAATTTAAATATTATTTACTCCTCCGAGTGGGGATCAGGGTCATGTTTCGTCGTCGCAGGATACTTTTTTGACATATACGATATCACGTTGTCTTTATTTATTTTTAAAGTACATTCATGTTCAAACATCGTTGCTAAGGTTTTATTATTTACAAGCATTTAGCTGAGTGGTTTTTTAGCTTCTATGAGGCATTTTTTTTTTATATTTTTCATGTACAGAATCGATTTTTCTATCCGTTTATTATATATAGAGATTTTATTTTTTGATTATTGCAAGCGACAGTTGATGGTCGAAGCGAGCGGATTATAAGGGCGGAATTAAAAAAATACTTACAAAGCTCTTGATTCGTTCTTCTGTTGATGTTGAGTTTTATAATGTCTTATAATATTATCATATTTTCATTTTTTTTCTAAATTTTGATATGTTTTTATCGTTTTATTTATATTTTGGGTTTATTTATACTTTGTATATATTTTCATTTCTATTAACAACATTTTGTCCCCAGACGTTAACTCACACTATGATACTACTCTGCGAAACGCTAACTAAAGAACCTGAAGGTGGTTCATCGGCCATACCGGTCGAGCTTTTCCTTGTGATGTACAAGTTCTTGGCTCAAATGGATGCTAGTTCCGATGTCAAATATATTAATGGGTTTAGAGAAGGTAGTATTTATTAAGGTAGTATTACAGCAGGGAAGGCAGAAGAAACGTAGTATTAAGACAATCCGCTCTCCACTTTATGCTGAAATCTGGAGACATTGCGTGTTAAGAGGCGGAACTCAACGCCGCACTTTGTCTCGACACCAGAGCAAAGAAATCAAAATATTTAATATTTATATTATCGACTTGTGCCGCTGCGCCTCGACTGGCCTCTGTAATTATTTATTTTTTTTATCGAAAAGTAATAAAAGAATGATTTGTTAAATTTGAAATGTACTATTTATCTATTTAAAAAAAGTATACTAAAATTCTTGAATGTCATTGATTTATATTTAGTACCTCTTTTTATTTATGTAAGTACAAAACCTTATTTCTACGTAGGACTAGCACCCGTTAAGTCCGAATCTATAACGGAAGAAGAAGCAGCATCGATAGCTGAGGAAAAAGTTGAAATGGAGGTAAGAATATTAAATTTACATTTATATTTTTAGGCTAGAGTTGGGTTGAAAGCACTTATCTAGGGAACTACTTATTCGAAGTATTTTTTTATGATGGAATTTTAAAGTCAATTTGTCTAGAAAAGCTAGAGGCTAAATTGTATTTATAATTCGTTAATAGTTCCGGTGTATCCTACCGTACCTGCGATCTTTACTATATTATATTACTAAATATAATAAAAAATGTATTTTATACAAATATTCTAATCTATAGATAGATTAGAATATTTGTATAAAATACATTTTCCTATACAGTAGCCTGAAATATCAATGATCACAAATTTTCTAGACGTCTTCCGAAGAATTCTGGCAAGACGATAACGTACAAAAACTAAATCTCACCAACGATGTAGTGTCTCAGTCTGCCAGACTTAGTGATAAGCTTAATATGCCAGTCATTGGCAGGATTAAACGTTCTCCGTCGGTGGAGAGAGCAGGAGAGATAGAGAGGGAGAATTATATGAGAGAAAGAAAAGGTTATTAATAGTATTTAATATTCATAAAAAAATATATGTACATATATGTCTTAAATGACTAAGTATGCGTGTAACTTTAAAACGAAATAACGGATTTGATTGCGGTTTTCTCTAATAGATAGAGTGATTCAAGAAGAGGGTTTATCTGTATAGTACATACATTTTATATTGATGTATATTAGTAGAAACGTCCTCTGCCTAATCAAAAAAAAAGAGGAAAGAGGCCTTTGCGGCTCAGTGGGTTTTTTGGGTAACATATTATCATGTTACGACTACTTTATTCTATATCAGCTACCGCTAAGAAAGAAAAAAATGTTGAAAATAAAAACAAAAATTATTTGCATAACGTTTTATTTTTCAGCGACATAAATTAAAAGAATAGATAGTACCTATAATAAATGTAATGTACAATATCTTTTTTATTATTAGGAACGCTTGATGCAGAAAAATAGGAATTTAATTTTGTTTATATAAATAATAAATGTAGATGTGCAGTTTTATTTTATCACTTTACACATTTCATATTTACAGGTAGACCCGCCCAAAGCGAAGAAGTGAATGTTAGTTGTATATTTATATTTTTTTTTTTTTGAATCATGCTCACCATCTTATTGTGATAATGGATTTAAATATTAGTTTGAATTTCCCCTCTTCGAGGGAACAAAGCGTGGCGTTAATTTCCGACATTTAAAACGCAATGTCTCGAATTCCGGCGGAAAATGGCGTACGCAGTATCTAGCCAAAAGGTTCTCTGCCTAGTTTGCTATGCGGGAAAAGTGTGGAGATGTCGAAAAATATTTTGAAAAGAATATAAATTTTAATGCAGTGCTTAATCTGATTTTCGATGACAATCTATTTCATTTATATTTTTAGTTAAAAATAATTCATATAAAATTATTTTATTATTAAATATTAGCGGATTACCATTAAGATTTTTTAAAGTTAGTTTAAAACATATACCTCCTATTCTCCTTCAAAATGTTAAATAGGTTCTCATTACTGGCAATATAAAGGAGCGAATATTTTTTGAACTATACTGAGACTTAAACTTAACAAAAGATTAAAAAAAAATATTGTTCATTTTCCCAGTTATTTGGAAGTTTCCTAGTTATAAATTACAACAGAGTTAACAGATTTGTATTTAATCAACACATCCCTCAGTGCGCTTCAATTACCCGAGTCTCCTCTTTACATAAAGTAATTTTCACAAATATATTCTAACTAAACTCGTAAATGTATGTATGTTTGTGTATTTATAAATACGCTTTATTTTGTTTAATCCTGTACCTAATTATACTCTTTATTTCTGTTACAGAAGAAACTTAAAGAAATGAGTGGAGACAAACTACCTTCAAAGGAAGAAACACCTGAAAGTGAGTATTTAATTTGTTATTATGTAACAAATGTCTTGCATTTTTCAGTAAATTTACATTAATAGTTCCTTTAATTGTAAAAATTTATGTTCCCTTTTGATTTTATCAATATCAAAAAAAGTAACGTTTAGTCACAAGTATTAAAATTAAACAAAACTAATATATCTATCAGCTCCTGGTTTTTTTATTTATTTAATATATCTATACAATATCAGTTTCGTTTAATTTGAATATTATTTTTTTTAGTATAGCAAATGCATTACTTAAGTTCTTTTTATATTAATATCTGCAC
>DWMY01002536.1:0-11636 GCA_018249775.1 Heliconius hecalesia formosus
AAATGGTTCGTGCTGCGATGAGCTAGTTCCCTTTACGCACGGTAGGGGCGCTGATCAATTCCTATACAAATTGCTCTCGATAACGATACGAATACTTTTTCGATAGTTTTTCGTGCTTGAGCCACAGATATGTTTGTATCTGTGCTGTGCGTAAGTAGTAGCGTGGCGTTGTGTTCCGAATTTTAACACTTGAGTATTGAATATTGATGCCACTATGGCGCAGTAGGGCAGGGCCGAGCTATAAATGACGTGGTTGTAGATACAATTCGCACTGAGGCGAATGATCTATTATATTAAAATTATTTAATTTCTCCTTCTTTGGTAAGATAAGACGACGTTCAAAGAGGCGCGGATTCAAATCCCGCTATGTTAAAATTTTTATACGTTTTCTAAGCAAGTGCACGTTGAATTCCTGCGCTCAATATGCACTATTTGGAAAAGTGGAGAATGGAATATCTTAACACTAGGTTTTTTTTATTATATTGCAATATGCAACATAATTCAACAGGCCTCAAAAATATTATTTGTTTCAATACAAATCTGTTCTTAAACTTATAATTTATTACTTGCTTAAATATTCAATGCGTATAGACTGTAATTCACGCGCAGCAGGTTAGGCAGAGGGAATCTAGTGTTAAGACATTTAGTTTCCCACGTTCCGCCGAATTCCGGAAGCATTGCGTGTTGAGTGGCAGAATTCAACGCTGCGCTTTGCCTCGACAACAGAGCGAAGAAATGAAAATATAAATTAAATAAATATTCCATTTTCTCGAGTGGCAATCGAACGCACAACCAGACGCGTTAACAGTCACACATTTGCGCCCCTGCGCTATGACTGGCCTTGTTGTAATTAATTAATAAATAATCTATACCTACTCAGTAACAAGGTCAGTCGTGGCGCAGGGGCACAAAGTGTGACTGTAAATCGACTGGTTGTGGGTTCGATCCCCGCTCGAGGAAGTAAAATAATTATTTACATTTATATTATCACTTCTTCGCTCTGGTTAAGCGCGGCGCTGAGTTCCGCCACTCAACACGCAATGCCTCCAGAACTCCTCTGCGAAAAGTCTTAACACGTTGGTTCCCTCTGCCTACCCTGCTGTGTGCGGGATACAGCGTGAAGCTGATTTAATTTTTTAATTTAATATACCTACTCAATTCAAAAAGAAAACAACGACTACCGTGGGTTGAAATTCAAACCATCATAGGCTTATTATTTAAAAAAAAATATTGTGTGGGATTTGGTAGCACAACTATCATCGCCTACACTCGTTTGTTGCTCATTGAATATTCATTTTCCAATATTTTTTGTTGTCATCATATTAACGCACATCGTATGTATAATTTAGTGGGATAGAAGAACGTAGTGCTAACACACTATATTATCCATAATTTCATGCCCAATTTCCTTTTTTTTTAGTTACACGTTTCAACCTGGGAACCTAGGGTTAAAACACTTCCATTTCCCCACTTTTCGCCGAATTCTTGAAGCATTGCATGCATATTGAGTGAAGGAACTTGTTAACAGAGCGAGGTAATGAAAATATTAAATATTTAATCCCCCCGAATGGTGATCGAACCCACAACCATCATGTTTGCAGTTGCGATTATGTCAATGCAAAATATGGTAAATGTATAAAGAAAAAAAAAATCTCTCACATTAAGCCAATCGGTTTGGTTAGGACTGTGCATACATACATACATAACAAACAGTATATGAGAACGGATGAAATATCGATGCCCGACTTCCGAACGAACTCCACCAAACTCCTGCTACCCTGGTCACTAAAAGGGGTCCGCTTGATACGTGACAAATAAATAAAAAAAAAACACGCTTGTCATCGACGTTGTAACACTACTGTATATGGAACTAGTTTTATTGGATACTTCTGTTAGGGTCATGCTCTCCTAGTGTATGGAACTATAAAGCGTTTCGTCATACATCAGTAGTGATGTTCATAGTTTGTATAAGGAAATGCTTGCTTATATATATTTCAATAGTTAGTTTACTTACTTTATTTAGGTTAAACCGTTATAGGGTCTTTTTTTCTGTTTCTTTTTACTCTATCAACCAATATATTATGTATTTAGAGGAAAATAAAGACATGGATGGATAAAGATGGTAAAATTATGGACTTCAATTAAATTTAAATGATATAATTATGGAGAATATAATGTAATAAATAATAGATTTTTTTATTTTTGAACAGAAATTTTAGCTTTGAACATTAGCATATTAATTATTATTAGTATATTCGTGTAATTGTTGTTTTTTTTTAAATTTTTTATTACAAATGTTATGTTAGTTAAATTTCTGGGATGGGCATAAGACTTTTCTGATGTGGGGGCAGAGCCGGCTCTCCCTATTCTTACGCCCATGCAAATTATGCAAAAAATATATCAAGCAAAAATTTTGTATCCCTTTTTATGAATATAATTATGGTCTACATAGAGAATGAGTGCAGAATGCTAGTGTTTTTTCTAAATATTATATAAAAAATATATTAAATTAATAAAGTAAGTATAATATAGGCATCTATAGGCGCGTCAACGGGTCCTCTAATAAATAGCATCTACAAAAAAAACGTCATAAATATTTTTTCTATTTATATATATTTTTTTATTTTATATCAATCAATTATCAAATTCGAAGCAAAGTTTAAAAATATGAACGTAGCGAGACATTTATACGTTGTGTAAAATAACATTTTAAAAATGTTTAAAATAACTAAACCAAAAATCTTTGAAAAATTACAACAATTATTAACTTTTAGTTAGTAAGTTAGTTATTCCTCAATTCATAAATATCTTGGTTCATCCTACCGGTTACTTCATGTTTTCCTGGTACGTGAAGGCATGAAGCGTTTCATATGTAAATAAATGTTCGGTGATAATCCACACTTATAAAGAGAGACGGAAAACAAAATAAAATCATCAGATATCTCCATCTCTTTCTAGCACATAGATTTGAAACAGGATAGCAATATTGCATTGTTACCGTATTCATAGGTTATGTAATACTATCTCTTTTTATCATGACGGTAGGTTTAACTACGCTACGTTGTATATTGTTTATGTGAAGAAACTTGAGAAAGATACTATCGCTATATGGTCTCCTGGTATTGGTGAGGAATCGGTTGTGTCACTTTCCATGGCAGTTAGTCGTCTCCGTCCGTACGTACAAAAACTAAAGTACCAAAGGGTAAACGGGATTCTATCATCCGTCTGTCCGTCTGTCACCACGCCGTAATCTCATGAAACGTGATGATAGTTGGACAGTTGAAAGTTTTTTTTTAAATAAATCAAATAAATCGGTTTCAGCCAGAGGGAGGAACCTAGTGTTAAGATGATGTATTCCTTTCTGTTGTCACTGTAACAACTAATACAAAAAACTAACTAAAATAAACTTTAAAGGGGTTCACATGAAAGTCACAACTCTGTTCAAGTTAAGAAATTACAAAGCTAGTCGTGGCACAGGGGCACATTGCGTGTTGAGTGGCGGAACTCAACGCCGAGATTTTGACTTGAGCGAGGAAATGAAAATATGAATAAATAAGAATTTCCCCCGAGTGGGGATCGAACCCAGAACCGTGGCGTTACAGTCAATAGAGCTCATAGAAAACACTATGTTTTTCACTTTTTTCCGTAAAATTATATGTTATATGTTAATGGGCTGAAGTATTAGATTATGTTTTTTTTATAAATAATAAAAAAAAAACTTTATTTCTTTTTTCCAAATTGAAGAAAAACCTACGATTTCATATGATGTTTGTTAAAAATGACTAACTATATGGTGTGTATAGCTGGCTAAATTAATAAAATACGTTGTAAATAATAAAAATTAAATAAAAAGGGCAAAGACTAAAAACTCTTTTAATATTTTAGTTTTCTTCAAATCTCTACATGACTCCAGCAGATTTGATAGTAAAACCTCCTTTGTATGCACGAGGCACTTCTGAGCTTACGCTCTCGCCGTAAGTGAAAGCGGTCGGTCTCACGGGACACTGCCTGGCTGTGGTTGGTACGGTTCCCCCGTAACTAATTAATTAATTAATCATGTTATTATATTTCAATATTTTTCAATTTATATTCATTTTATTCCCGACTGCTAAGGAAGGGTTATGTTTTTCGCGCGTATCTTGTATGTATGTAATATTCTTTATTACCTCGTATCTCCAGAATCGCTGAACGGATTCACATAATTGAGGTGTCGTTAGATTCATATTCGCAGCCAAAGTGTTCTTAAATAGGTGAGGTTAATAAAAAATAATCATGGCGGCTGTGGGACGCCATTGGACGTAGTGAAAAAAAAAAATTGTTTCGAATACTACAATATGGGTATCAAATTAAAGAGATCAATTTCAGGATTTCAAAAAGGTATATCATGATTATCATTACCATAATAAATTCTAACAAAAAAATTAAAAATAAAAAAATATTTGTAAAAACAAAAACCCCGACTGCATAAAACTAAAAAGAAAATAAACAAGTCCAATAGTTTATTAGGATTAACAGTCGGAACCTATTTAAATTATGCGGGATTCCTGGTAAAGATTTTATTGATTGAAGAATTACTTATAGGTCCCGACTGTTAATCCTAATAAACTATTGGACTTGTTTATTTTCTTTTTAGTTTTATGCAGTCGGGGTTTTTGTTTTTACAAATATTTTTTTTAATATTTAGTAGCGACCAGCTCGTTTGTACACATATATATTTTTAAAGTAGTAGTAAGTTTTAGATAAGTCAATAAAACACTTATTTTTTAGCAATATAATATATTTGAGGCCGGTCGTGGCGCAGAGGCACAAAGTGTGACTGCAAAATCGACTGGTTGTGGGTTCGATCCCCACTCGAGGAAGTGAAATATCTATTTACATTTATATTTTCATGTCTTCGCTCTGGTGTCGAGTCAAGCAAATGCCTCCAGAATTTGGCAGAAAGTGGGGAACGAAGTGTCTTAACACTAGGTTCCCTCAACCTACCCTGTTGTGTGCGGGATACAGCGTGAAGCTGATTTATTTATTAGATTTTATATATAACGTTATTTTTGTTATTTATGGATCGATTAAAATACAACAAACACTAAATGTTAAGGGAAGTTTGCCAATATACAATAATCGTAGAATGAAGACTACATTTAATTCGGTTAAGTCATTTCTGAGATTAGCATGAAACTTCCTCTCAAAGCATCATGCACAGACCTGTATTTTCGCTCGGTCTAACCTGACAGTTGCTTATTATTCGTCCTCGATTCGATCCATTTTTCGAGTCCTTATGAAACCACAATAAAATTACTAAAACAATAAAATTATTACTAAAGTAGTACTTTTATATTTTGATAATAATTTAAACTACACTAGTTTCCTTCCAATAAGGGCCGGTGCCTACAAGCAACTACCCTCGATGGACACAATTCCGCTGCTTTTGTAATCCTTTTCACCAACACCTACCCACTTTTACACGAGTTCACTAACAATAGATTAAAAACGTAATATTAGCAAATAAGGTTCTAGAAGCTTCTTTATATGTGTATATGGACATATTCCTAGTAAGTCTCCTTATTTATTTTTTTCTTTATGAGTTGCATCATTACTATTTATTTATTTATGCATCATTTCATTAAACTAACATGACTAGGCTTTTCACTTTAATTTTCGTATACTTCCTCTAAAAATGCGCCAAAAATCATAATATGATTTGAAAACTTTTCACGTTTTCTTCCCTTTTAACTTATTAGGCGAAAGAGGTATGTAGAGAGCGTAGCTTTTGACGCTCCGTTCTCTCTGACTACCCCGCTAGGGTTAAAGCGTGAAGCTAGTTTAGTTTTATAAACATTTCATACTAACCTGATCGGTGAGTGCGGGATCGGCTCCATGCGCGAGCAGCAACTCGACAATGTCAGTAGCATCTGCAGCACACGCCGCGTGTAAAGCCGATGAACCTACCTGTTTTTGAAGAAATTATTTAATATCTTTTTATATGTTCTCTTTTATTTGATTTTTTTTGCACTTCACGCTGTATATTCCATATAGCAGGGAAGGCAGAAGGAAGGAAGTCACTCGATTCCCCACGTATCGCCCAATTTTTGTCATGTGGCGGAACTCAAAACCGCGCCTTGTTTTGTTAGAGTTACAGTATTTATTGAAATATTTTTCAGTGTTCAGTAAGAGAAGTAGTTGGAGGCCATGGCCAGGTCGTGGCGCAGAGGCATAAGTGTGTAACTGTAAACCAGACTGGTTGTGGTTCTGATCCCCATTCGAGGAAATAAAATATTTATTTAAATGTATATTTTGAGTTCTTCTCCGCTCTGGTGTCGAAGCAAAGCGCGGTGTTAAGTTCCGCCAGTCAACACGCAATGCCTCCAGAATTCGGCGTACAATGTAGAATGGAGTGTCTGACTAGGTTTCCCGTGCCTACCCTGCAGTGTGCGGCATGCAGTGCGAATTTGATGTGATTGAACAGGGTAATTTTTTTAAAACTTGAACCTAAAGCCAAGCAAAATGTATGCCCTTGCTGCCATGGCCACTAAGCGCAAAAGATAAAATCTTACATTATTCTGCAAATGGACATCGGCCCCAAATGCGAGTAAGTGCTCCACAATGCCGCGACAACCTTGAGCGCAGGCCATCTGTAGCGCTGTTACACCATTCTATAAAAACATAAAAAACATATGATAAATTAATTTTTAACAAAAAACAAACGACTTCAAACAACGAACTAAAAATTAAAAAAATATATTTACATAAACGTATGTACGTTGTTTGAAGTCGGGTTTTTTTTTTTGTTAAAAATTAATTTATTTTACAATTTTATGGGTAGACAGACCTTAAGAGGATTTGTCGTATGTAAAACTCCAATCTTAATTAGGTATTATTTTTGTTCAAACTAACATTTTGGCATATTAACAAGAACATACATGAAAAATATTCGGGTGAATTAGAAACCTCTCCTTTTTGTCAGTCGATTGAATGAGAACATCCTCTTTTTTGAAATTGGTTGAAACAAAATGCAACGATGAGGAATCACACTTCTGACAGAAATTTAAATAATGTTTTTCCTTGTAACTATTACAATATAATTATAGTTTTTTACCAAATAGTTTCATTTAAAACTTGTTCAATTTTATTTGGATCCCAAAAAAAAAAACAAATAGTTTCATTTAAAACTTGTTCAATTTCAATTGGATCCCAAAAAAAAAACACAAATAGTTTCATTTAAAACTTGTTCAATTTCAATTGGATCCCATAATCCAGAACCTAACCAAATTTTAACTAAATTATCCTTGAATTATCCTTGTATCCTTTCAAATAAAAAAAGAATCATCGGAATCGGTTGGCGTGATATTGAGTTATTCGCGTATATAGTGTCGCATACATGTTTAATGCAAATTTAAGACTTATGTGATTTTCTCATACCATTATCAGAAATGGACCAACAAAAATGAGACCACACGAGAAGCACTAGCTTTCAAATAAAGAAAAATTTTAAAGTTCTGAGGTAACAAACACATGAAAAAATACAGTGGAATTAATATAATAACCCCCTTTTCTAACAGAAGTCGGTTAAAAATAAATACTGGAATTCCGTGTACCCGAAGCCAGTCGTCGTACAGAGGAGTAAGCGTGCTACTATAAACGCGATAGGTTGAGTGTTCCATTCCCACTCTAGGAAATAAAATATATAATATTTTCATATCCTTTGCTTGTGACGCGCTGGAATGCACTTTGAATAGTTCAAATATTTATGGTATCGAGTGGTGAATGTTAGAGGCACTAAGCGCACTATATGCATCACATAGTTTACTTTTATAATAAATGAACTTATAAACTATAAATAACTTAATAAGGCACAAAATGTGCTAAATTTTTATTATTATATATTACTACAATAATAATATAGTATTATATTTTTGAAATTTATAATGTAATTATATTTTTATTTATATAATGTATTTATATTATTAGATACCAGTCGTGGCGCAGCGGCACGAAGTGTAACTGAAAAACCGACTGGTTGTGGGTTCGATCCCCACCCGAGGAGATGAAATATTTACTTAAATTTATAATTTCCTTTTCTTCGCTCTGGTGTCGAGGCTAAGCGCGGCGTTGAGTTCTGCCACTCTACACGCAATGCCTCCATTCGGCAGAAAGTGGGGAACGGAGTGTCTTAACACTAGTTTCCCTGTTGTGTGCGGGATACAGCGTGAAGCTGATTTATTTTGATTTATTTATTTTTTTATATAATATCGCAGACTCTTTTGACTCTTCAGTTTTGAAGGCCAATGTAAAAACATTGGAGAACATTGTATTAATGTATCTTATAAAATTGTGCCGGCGCATTCGATGTAAGCGTTCAGAAAGCTCGTTTTGTGCGAGCTTTACGTAAAATGAGATTGCATAAAAAAATATAAATTAGGAGAAAAACGTAGCTTACGTTTATCCCAAGACCCTCAAATATCTAAATATATATGAAATTACATCACAACCGATTCAGCGGTTTGGGCTTGATTTCGTCACACACAGAGAGAGACAGAGCTACTTTCGCACTTCCTGGATACTTCAGGTTTTTACTTTTTTATTTTCCACATTTACCTAAGCTTCACTGAACATGGTAACAGTTGTATTTGTAGGTGACTACAAAATACATAGATTTTATGTAAATCGTAATCGAGAAAGATATAAATGTAAAAATTGGAATTTTTAAAATCGTAAAATCTTTTGAAAGGAATGTCCGATTTGAATTATTTAAAGAGTAAACTAGAGGTATTGAAACAGTCTCGAATATGAAATTATTTATTTGGATAAGGATTCATATAAAATTATGGATAATAATATGCTCTGATTATTATATTCGGCATTTCTATTGAACTGTAAAAAAGTAGTTGTGTTGTCAAAACTACAATAGTAGGACATATGGTATGGCAAAGTTTTTTTAGGCATCTCCATATATTCTTTAATTTTGTAGATCATTTTTCTGTTCCATGAAACAATTTTTATCCTTTCTGTTTTTATGTTTATCCACTACAAATAAACATATATACATACAAATCTTCCCTCTTTATATAATAATTTAGAAGTGTAGATATGCTAAGTGTAGATATTCATAAATTTTAATTGAGTCAATAAAAAAATAAATTTACACTCACCATAAGATAAGGTATATATTAAGAAATCAAAAGCTATAAATATTTAAAATGCCTCTAATTCCCATCGACGCTGAAAGGAACGACGCCTCGTTCTTAACGAATTTATTTTCTCTTACACGTGTAAGAAAATGAGCACTTATAATATTAATGTTGAATAAATTATAATATAATTTAAAATTAAATTTGGCGGGAAAGTGGAATCTGTATTCAGTAATTTCATAATATTATTATGAAATTACTGAATACAGATTCCACTTTCCCGCCAATATGGCTGTCAAAATCGGCTAGTTAAGTGCGAAGTGAAACGCTTTTTTTCACTTATTGTTATATTATAAAAATATTAACATGAAATGTAGACTATAAGCTATTTTGATGTATAAGCTATAGATAGCACTGTAATATTTCATCTAAATCCGTTCAATAGTTTTTTACTTGAAAATGGAACAAACATCCATCCTCACATTTATAATATTAGTAGGATAAACTTTAAATTACTAATTTAGTTAAAAAGTTTCAAACATTTTCCCATTCTATTATCGCATATAGCAAAAGCTGGCAAAGTGATCCATCAACTCTCCGCCCACTTTCGCGTGTTGAGTAGCGTAACTCAACGCCCCAATTTGTTGTCTATCAACAAGAAAATGAAACTAATTCATTCCCCGTATTGAGACTCGAACCCACAACCAATACGTTTAGATTCAGCACCAACTGCAACTGTCCCGGTTACAAAATACAGAGTAATAAAAAATTCTGAGTAATATAGAAAAAAAAACGACAACAAAGTATGCGTATATCATTTACGTATTTCCATGAACCAGGGGCACATAAGCTTGCGACACGTTAAAGAATGCACTTTGGATAAATCAAATATTTTTCATATCAAGTTAAGAATGGTTCGAGCTAGTTCCACTCTACATCGCATAGTTTACTCTTAATATAAGTTATAAAAGCTAGTAAAATAATAAAAGTTATGTATTTTTTAACTTTTTAAAGTATATAAATAATTTAATAGGAAATAAAATGTGCAATCTTTTTCATTATAAAAATATTATATTTTGAGATTTATATTTGTAGTAAGTAATATCCACAATATAGTCACAATTATATCAATTTATTTATTTTTTTTGTTATTTTTTCTAGCATCACGGTGTATCCCGCATGTAATAGGAGAGTAGATAGAGCGAGCTAGTGTAGTGTTAAAACACTCCGCTCCCCACTTTCCGCAGAATTATCGAGGCATTGCTTGTTTAGTGGTGGAATTCAATGCCGTAATTATTAATATCTTAGCTATATTTTTATAGATATAGATTCTATGTATTCGTAAAACTTTAACTAATTATTATATATAATCTGTTGTTCCCCGTACACCAGGATAACATACAGATAACACAAAACCAATCTATCACCAAACACCAGGCAACCATAAACTTACATTATCTATTGCATTGACATTGCATCCAGTGTCCAACAACACACGCACCAGCTCGGTGTGGCGGTGCACCGCGGCCTGGTGGAGGGGCGTGCGGCCGGAGTGGTCGCGAGCCTCGCGCGACGCGCCCCGCGTCACCAGGAGAGCAGCGGTGGTGTGGTGGCCTCCTTCGCACGCTAGGTGGAGTGCTGTCCGGCCTGCCTGTTGATTTATGTTGATTGGAAATGAATGTTGTGTCTGTGGTACGAGGAATAGAAGGCATATTGGATACAAAAAAAAAATTAGACATTCATTTATTGTATAATGTCTTAAAAAATATACTTAATATTAAGTTACAGAAACTTGTTTTTTCCATGTGATCTTATGAAATGTAAAGTACTACATATTTTGTGAACATTTTCTTAAATTAAATAAATCATTAATAAAACGAATAACAACAAGGAATGCTGTTAAATCTAGATATTTGTATTGAACATTATTAAACCTGTTTTTAGTTCTAAAATATATAAATTGACGCCGTAAAGTAGTCATCAAACTATATAATAGGAATTTCTAAATTTATAATTCTCTCTCTCTCGTCTCAGCTTCACGTTGTACCCCGCATATTGCAGAGTAGGCCTAGTGTTAAATCCGCTCCCTATTTTCCTCCGAATTTTAAGGCATTTCATCTTGAGTGGCGGAACTTAACGACGCGCTTTGACCCAATATCACAGCAAAAAAATTAAAATATTCAATATTTCATTACCTCAAATGGGAATAGAGCCTTACAACTGATCGCGTTGACAGTCACACGTAGTTTGCCACGATGGCCTTTGCTACGGCTGGCCCCCTAAGCTTCTATGTATGACTAAAATTACAAGTATGGGTACTAATCTAACTTTTATAATAAGTAAAACTAAAGAATATATAAATAGAAAATATATATAAAATTTAAATTCGTGCCAATATAGATTCACAATAAGTAATTTTCAAGCACGGCCGCACCGAGTGAGCTCTCGAACGCCGTTCTGCTAACGACAGGGACAAAGTGCATTGAAAGCGTCGCTTCTCTGTTATTGGAA
>DWMY01002537.1:0-11632 GCA_018249775.1 Heliconius hecalesia formosus
TGTTATCTTTCTATTCTTAGTCATTTAACATAGAAAACCTTATTAAAATAAAAAATATGCTTATATTAATAGACCTATCAGTTATGTTAAAAAGTTGCAACTTCTGACAGGTTGAGGAGCATAGTAAGAACATCTCATGTCTCATGCTTACTTACCCGAGCACGTTCGGAGTATTCGAAGAGCGTGCAGCAGACGTGTGCGCGCTGGTGCACACGCACGGCGGGCAGGTCTACTTGGATGGAGCCAATATGAATGCTCAGGTATACATTTACAAGTCAGGCATTACATTTTTTAGTATTATATTATTTTTTTTATGCAGTTTTATATTGGAATATCAGATGGTGACGGTTGAGTTCGATTTCCACTAGGGTAATAATTTTATTTACAAAACAAAGCTCGGAAATTGGAAGAAAGAGTGTTTTAACATTAGGTTGCCGCGGCCTATACGTATAAGGGTGCAGCTTGAAACAAAAAGAATGTAGCTGTGTGTAAATAGAAATTAAAAGAAAAGTTTTAATATTCATATATTTTATTCTTTTACAAATGCTAATAATAATTTTATTTAGGTTGGTCTGTGCCGTCCAGGTGATTATGGCAGTGATGTGTCACATTTGAACTTGCACAAAACATTCTGTATACCACATGGTGGGGGCGGCCCGGGTATGGGACCAATTGGAGTGTAAGTATTTTATTTTAAGCATATTCGTGTTTTAAATCTTACAAAATATGTATATAAATAAACTTTATTAATGTGTGTTAATAACAATACTTATTATTATCTATTATTATAAATTATACGTGCTTGTTTCTTGGCAAGAGTAATGTAAATACGATTGTATTATGTCATTTAATTTAGTCGTTACAGTTTTTATTTTTTTTTAATATGATAGAAAACAAGAATGACCGTTTATTTTTATATTTTTTATTTTACCATATTTTATTTTTACGATTCTCTAGTAAAGCCCATCTAGCGCCATTCCTACCATCGCACCCAGTTATAAATCCTTTAGCCGATCTCGGTGACGAGGCGCACAGTTTTGGTTCCGTCAGCGCGGCGCCTTTTGGATCATCTGCTATTTTACCAATTTCTTGGGCTTATATAAAAGTGAGTTCAAATAACCTTCATATTTTGTAACAATATGTTATATTTTTTTGTAAATAAATCGGACTATAATTGCGAGATGGTATATGCCACATTTTAAGTGATGCCTTTTTTTATTTGATAAGAAATTGTAACAACGTAGAGGATTTGATAAAACCATTTCAATTTATTTACCTTAAACCCCTTTTTACCCTTTTAACCCTTTTCTGATATTTAGTACTATAACAAACATATATTAGTAGGTACTATACCAAAATATTTTATAAATTTCTTCTTTGGAATACCGCTATAGACCTTTAACCTAGCAATATTTTATGCAGATGATGGGACCCAAAGGCTTGAAACGAGCGACTCAAGTGGCAATTTTGAATGCTAATTATATGTCTAGGAGGTTAGATGGTCATTATAAAACATTATACAAAGGTGAAAGGGGATTGGTCGCACACGAATTTATTATAGATGTAAGAGATCTTAAGAAAACAGCCAATATTGAACCTGGTGATATAGCTAAGCGGCTTATGGACTTTGGTTTGTATTCAAACAATTTTGTTATAAAATAGACAGTTACATTCATAAAATTTAAGTAAAGTATAGCAGTAACAATTTCAAAACATTTATCTTTTACATAATACATAAATGTCTTTTATATTTCTAATATGAGAGCTATCAATTGTATAAATATTAATATTTTATTAGGATTCCACGCTCCTACAATGTCCTGGCCGGTGCCCG
Organism: Heliconius hecalesia formosus; assembly: GCA_018249775.1. Taxonomy (NCBI): domain Eukaryota; kingdom Metazoa; phylum Arthropoda; class Insecta; order Lepidoptera; family Nymphalidae; genus Heliconius; species Heliconius hecalesia. The sequence goes on from DWMY01002537.1 coordinate 1,835, forward strand.
GAACACTCATGATAGAACCCACAGAGTCGGAAGACCTTCAGGAATTAGATCGGTTTTGTGAAGCACTTATTGCTATTAGAAAAGAAATTAAAGACATCGAAGATGGCGTTATTGATAAAAGACTTAATCCATTAAAGGTAAAATTTACGTTATTACGTTACTATATATTCGTACATCATTTTACTCCTATGATTCCATCAGTGTGGACTTTAGAATTGTGTCCTAAGATGTACACAACATTTTATATACCATAATCAATTGTAAGGTTTTATAATATTTCAATTTAATTTTGCTTCAGATGGCACCGCATCCACAGGAAGAAGTAATAAATGAGGATTGGAATCGTCCCTATACTAGGCAACAAGCGGCGTTTCCAGCGGTAAGATATTAAAGAAATTATTTTCAATTATGTAAATATTTTTTTAATTAATATATAATTTATATATGTTTTTTGTAGCCCTTCGTTAAAGGACAGACCAAGATCTGGCCAACAGTAAGCCGCATTGATGACATGTACGGAGACAAGCATTTAGTTTGCACTTGTCCACCTGTGTTGGACGATTTTTGATATTTATATGTACCTCTATAGGCATGTCATATATATATGTATATGTATATATATATATATATATATATATATATATATTTATGTATATAGATTTTACGCTATTATTTAAGTGTGTATGTAATTAATAAAAGACATTTACTGCGATCACATAATGTATTTAATTTCTCAATATTGTCGTAGAATAAATATTATTTTTAAATAATAGTTTCTTTTGTATTTTCATGGATATAATTTTAATAATCTTTCTAATCTCGTATGAATTATTAATTGCTTTAATTATTGACCTCAAATAATTCATATATTTATTAATTTACTTGTAAATATTTATTATGCGCAAATTTTTCATACGATTAAAGTGGAATCAAGGCATCGTGTTCATTTAAATTTTCTACACTACTTGATAAAGCTCAAGTTGCTTTAGATGTATAACAATTAGGTATTATATATTAATTTTAATTAAAGAAGCACATTGTTATGTCATTTAACAATTTAGTTACAATAAATAAAATTTGACGAAATAATATTTTTCACATGCGAGCTGGTTGGCCATTCCAATACATTATTAATTGATATAAATAAATACATCAAAAAATTATATTAAATCTAAATATTTACTAAGCCAAAATACAACAAACATATTATATAAGACACTAAGTACGAGTAGATTAAATTATACTTTGAACAATATTTAAATTTAAAATTAAATTATTTTTAACATATCATTCATTTTTGAGGAGAATGAATTGTTTCTTTTGGATACATACCTAGTCGGACTCCCAGATCTTTAGGTAATCGCATCGCTGGTCTGGTAGGGAACGGATGGTATGAACCCGTGGATGGACTTCGTGGATATGATAGTGACGAGAGCGTATCTGTTTCTAAAAGAGATGTAATCGCACTGCATGTATCATCTGATTCAATTTTAGCTTTATCACTTATTTCAATAGAGTCTCTCGATAATGTAGGTGTTTCCCGATTTGGAAATAGTTTTGGCGATATTGGTGTAGAAATTTGGTCTAACGAAGTAATTTGGCATAATGTATCACTAGAATTACTTTTTGCCCCCATTGGAGAATCATCATCTACAGATGGTTCACATGTAAAACTTATAGACGAGGTCACTCTATGAGAAAAGTCACTAAATGAACTATTTTCAGTTTTTATAGAGCTATCATAATGTTTTGGGCTTTGATCCATTACCTTGTTACATAAATCGCTTGGTTTTGGTAATACCAAATCATTGTATTTTGTTGAACCTGACAGTGGATAATTATAATCATCGGAAGTAAATCGCCTTTCATACGTCGAAGTGTCTTTTAATTCTGAGGAAGGTAAGGTGACAGAAACTTTTGACTCACTTGAAATTGAGTACCGTGACCACTCATCTGAAGTTGGTCGGCGATTTTTAGATTGCAAATCAGTTAGGATTGACATATCATTACCTTTGTTTTTAACATCTTTACAGTGGTCACTGTGACTTATCAAATCGCTTTTAAAATCACATTTTGCTAAAAATCCCTTATTTTCCCAACCATATAAATCTGTTTTATTACCGAGGCATTCGATACTCGGTGTTTTCATACTTTTCAAGGAGAATTCTTCACTTCCTAATGAAGAATTACGAGGATCTAAGGAAAAGGGATCATCAATAGAAATTGGTCTAGCCCTGAGAATATCGCTTTTGTCTAATACTGCATCTCTTGGTGCTCTTTTTAAGCAGCCAATCAAAGAATCTGATGTAGATTCTTTTAGTAAAGGAGAGTTAAGTAACTTTGCTTCTGGCAGTTTTGGAGGAGTCGTTCTATCTTTTAACTTTGTATCTAATAAAATATTGCCATCCAAATTTTTATCTTCTTGACTGTTGTTATTAGAAAATGAAATATTCTGTTTTGTTAAAATTCGACTTAGTATTTGAGAATTTTCTTGAATTATTTGCAAAGCTCTTTCACTATTTTTACGCCCAGATCGTAACACATAATCTTTACCAGTAGAAGAATCGTTTTCCGTTAATAATTCCTCTAAGCTTTTATTTTCTGTACTTTCAAATTTCATTTTATTTCTTATACATTTATTGTCTTTAGGACTATAATTTTCGTTATTTTTTTTCACTAAATCAATCGGACTTTCAGATTTTACACATGTGAAACTATGACTTTGCGGTAGAGAAGAGGCCCTTTCTACATCACTTTTTAAATATTTTTCGTTGTTATTGCTTTGGAGTGTTAATGAATCTGGTTTTTTTGGCATTCTTGAGTTTCTTTTTGTTGGCCGTCGACTAGGAATTTCTAAATTATTTGGATCAGATAATCTAGCTCCGAAAAATTCCGGGCTGTGCTCAAAATATTTGTCAATTTTCAGAGGTATGGGTGGTTCATCTTCACTTATAATAACGCTATCCGATCCAGGACTTCTTAATGGACTTTCGTATCTTTCAGATAAATCAATGTCCGGAATAAAATTAGGATTCATTGTAAAACTATCAATAATATCAAATGATCTTCTCTCTAACAGAGATGTTGATGATCGCCTTACAGGGATATCTTTAAGAGATGGTTCGAAGTCTAATACACGATGGCAAGGAGATGTTTTAAGAGTATTAAAATTAGACAATTTAGAAGTAGCTTGTGAATTTTTTTGATTTCTTAATTTTTCTGGATCAGACGGTGAAAATACGTATTTTTTATTGCACTGTAGTGAAGAACGGGTAACGCCCTTTTGCAAGTTTGTAGAACTAAATATACTGTTGTCTACGTTCTTGTCTTCACGTTCTTTTAGTTTAAGCTCAAAACCATCTATATAAACACGTAATGATTCACCGGCAGCTGAATCAAGATACTCAGAAATATCCACTTTAACATCATTCGAGGTTTTTCTTTTACTAGGTGACAGAGATCTTTCAATTCTAGAAGGCTCTTTACTTAATTTCGCATTTGGTGAACTGTAGCCTACATCTTTATGAGAAATAGATTTTGGTTTAATATTTTTTACATTTTTAACATTTTCATCAGTGGGTAAGTCGTGTTCTGAATCACTATTTTTTTCATTATCGTCACATAGACTTGTATCAGTACTAGATTCAGAACGAGAAGAATAAGAAGAAGTTTCACTGGAGCTGCGAGACCGCATTGAAGCTATCATTGCGTTGGCTTCTAGCTCAGAAACAATAATACCATCTCCCTTTTCATCCAAGTCAATTGAAGCTTTTCTCGTGAGGTCAAGAGCTTTTTCTTTTTTTATATCTTTCCATTTTACTGAGTTTCTTCTATTTTGGTGTTTTCGACATTTTTCTTCTTCCCAACTGATAGTGTCATTTGCAACTCTACGTGGACGTTGTTCTGCTTTATTATTATTTACTGGTACTTGGCGAGATGGAGGAATAGCTCCTGGTGGAGGGCCAAGTCTCCGACCTCTTGAACTCACAATAGCGCTTTTACCCAAAAGTAAATTATTCACTGTAAGTGATGTCGGCGAAGTAGGAACACCAACTGTAAAAAAATACAAACCATAGCTCATCATATGCATACACGTATATGATTAAATTAGAAATAAAATTGTAAGTTTATTCGATTATGATGAGATAGTCACTAATATTCCATCAGCGACTTAAATTTATATTAAGTGGCGTATAAATTACTATTATACCTGCAGCATGTCGAGCACACGCTGCTGCCAAGATGACATGGGCCTGTCGTTGGCGTTCTCGTAGCCGAGCATATTGTCTCTTCAGCGCTCCAATATCTAAGGATAACCTATCCCCGGCACCTGAACGATCTTCACGTCTCGGTATAACCTAAAGCAAATGAAGCGTGTATATTTTGATAGGTATCAATTTATCTCATTCGACCGGCAGTTGGTGTTACCTTGGGCACTTACAACGTATCATGTGTCATATATAATTCTTAGTTATTTCCAATTTAACACGAAGACGAAATCGTAGATGTACGGTAGCCTTACCATAAAATCAATCATTTGCAATACTAAAGCCAATTTAATAAATATAAAACTAATTGAAATATAAAACAAAATTAATAGTATTACCGTAGCTAATGCCATTTTATTGCCATCATCGCTGGAGTCACCTTCATCTTCAGAGTAGAATAGTCGTAAACCTCGTTTAGTCATAGACTGCACCTAGAAAATTTGTTTATTTCGGAAATTTACTTCTATACAAAATTTGGTTTCTCGATATAGTGATAAAGCAACAAATAAACATACCGCTGATTGCAAAGGGGGATGATGTACTGGAGGAGTGTTTGGTGGGACAGGTGGTGCAACTCTATATCTGTGTAGGCTTCGGAGACGAGGAAGCTCAGGCGCAGAGTTGAAAGCGACAACTCTAGCAACTAGCGCTTCACCTGCTTCCCACACTGCACCAACACCACCGCCCATACAACTATAGAATTCATCGGCAGATCTTGCCGATAAAATGCGACTATGGAAAAAGTAGAATCCTCGTAAAAAAATGCAGGTGTAAAGTTAATAAATTATTACTTTCTTATTTCTCTTGAAATTTAACATTTTATACATTAGAATCAATTTTTCCCAAATGAAATTCTTAATTTGAAAAAGGACGTCGTCCTTTTTCAAATTAAGAATTTCACATAAAACAAAAATTTTAAGAAAGGACCAACTATACTTACTCTTGCAGCATATCCCAGATGGCTAGTGCTGTTAATAACAGGATTTCGTTACCATCTAATAAAATTAGGTCCCAGATCCTCAGCAATGAATCTCGAGGTAACCATGTTGCATACAGTGTAAGGAACCATTGCATTGTGAACACATCTGGTAAAGGTGGTTCAACTCCGCCACCTATAACGAATGTATGCTAACGATAGTTTCTTGCTTGTTAGTAATGCAAATGTTAAATGAATTATATATTTTGAAATTACAGACGCAAATTATGTATTCAAGCAAATTATATATCCACAAACCATCAGATATTTTTTGTAAATGATCCATATGTTGAGCTAATCGTGGAAGCCTTAAACGAAGAAGGTCTCTGAAGGCTGCCATATCCGCCGATAATCCCCTAAGATCATCAGCGAAATAACCTTCAGGTAGCACAGCTTCCACTAGGTATATCATCACCTATAGGAAGGTTAATTCATTTACCATTAGGAAACACAAAAACATTTCTTTTATGAATTTATGTAGAAAGTTATATGTACCTTTAACGAATCTGATTCAGATTTATCCATCACTTCTAATATGATAGCAGCTAGCATATTAAAACCTTGACAATAACCAACGTCCTTATTCCATCTGAAAATAAGATGTACTATCACAATAAATACATTGCAAAAGATTTCCTTTATTTACATAAAAATAATATACATTTTACCTGGCATAAGCTAATAATACTCTACGTAACATTGCTTGATTTTCTCGACCTTCTGCACCACAAAATAGAGAACAACCCGTCCGATGTAAATCCTGTAAAATTTTAAAATAAAAAAAAGTAGCAACCTAAGTTAAACTTACAAGTTGATATTACTATTTTATAATTAGACAATATTATACCTTGAGGATCTGAGCGCTGAGTTCAGTATCATCGGGCTGGGCTGTCCCTCGAAAACAAGCACGTTCGGCGACCGGCCAGTCGATGCCCCGCGCGGTCAAGTGTCGATCTGCTAACGTCAGCCATAGCTGGAAAGGCCATTGTTATTCTTATTAGCGAGAGGTGCCATGGCAACATTAATAGTATAAAAAACTTTACACAGTTTATCAACTTATTAAATAGATTTACAAAATTTAAAGTACTAAATCATAATTAAACTTTTCAATATTCCAATCGAAATAGATCGTATTAAATATTAATAGACATTTATAAGTTAAATAAATATAAATATGACGAGTAGGACAATACTTGCTAATTGCTAATTGCGTATACCTGCAATACTAAACTGTCAATGCGGAATGTTTTCAAATTGTACGAAAATTGTCTATTTAATTTTTTTATCAGCTTCACGCTGTATCCCGCACACAGCAGGGTAGGCAGAGGGAACCTAGTGTTAAGACACTTCGTTCCCCACTGTCTGCCGAATTCTGGAGGCATTGCGTGTTAAGTGGCAGAACTCAACGCCGCGCTTAACCTCGACACCAGAGAAATGGCAATATAAATTTAAGTAAATACTTCATCTCCTCGAGTGGGGATCGTACCCACAACCAGTCGGTTTTACAGTCACACTTCGTGCCACTGCGCCACGACTGGTCTATTTAATGATTAACACATAATTAAATAATCGTAATATTTAATGAATACAGGGTAAAAGACATACGTTATAATTGTCGTCAATATTATTACAAAAGAATTACAGCACATATATAAAGATGTAACATTCGGGTATGTGTGCTCTACTAACATGTAAAGAGATTGATAGATTTTCTTTAATTTATTATTAAGTCTTTAAAATGTAAACAATTAATTTACATTCAATATAATCCAGATCTCAAATTTTGTCAACATGCCAAAGAGAAACAAACTATTTTTTTTTAATATCCTAACGAAAAATGTATAAACAATTAAATGTAACAAGTTTCAAACCTGATTACCTACTAATAATGAAGACAATTCAATAATGCGTACCTTTCTGCGAAAATGTTGTGGTACCCCGGCGGGAAGGCGTGCGACAAGGCGCATCGCGTGCAGCCACTCTGCGAAACCGCCCTCGCCGGGGCCCTCCTTGCCAGGAGTCACTCCGAAACGCGCACTTGTATCTCCAGCTATCGTATTACAAGTATTTTAAATTAAATATTTTAAAAATTTATTTTTATTTTTCTTTGAAAGGCCTTAAAAAAATCTTTATTATTTTTCCTATCTAACAAAGGTATCGTGATACGATATTGCGTAATTAGTATCAATTTCTCTGTCCAGTCACTAATTTAATTTATTTATAGGAAGTGAATAAATCGATAGGAAACATAAATATCCAAGTATACCGAATTGTAACAAGTAAAACGCATTAGCCTTACATGTATCGTTATGTAAATTAAGCATTTTTTTCTCTAAATGTACCTGGGGCAGTCCTTGCAGAACTTGCCAAGTTCCTGAGAGAGTTCAAAATTGCACTCATCGGTCTTGCAGAAAGTGTACATTTGATAACAAATGCATAATTTCAAACTGCACCATACACAGACTCGTGATTGAATGAGATCATTATGTCAGCACATATTTTTGTTTTGTGTTAAAGCTTATTCGACTTGACACTTTTTGTTACACTCAATAAAGGCAAAGAAACAATATAATATTTTAGGACTGTCATTTCTTCAAAACATGACTGCGTCGTCGGCCAGCTGATACGATGTTTACTGAGAAAGTCGCGAGCCTGAGTAGTGGGGCTGCTCACCCTCTACTAATTCATCGCTATGAGTTTCATTTGAAATCGATGCCCGGATAGCAGTAGTGGCCAAATTGGTTAGAATCCAGATATAGCGTGTCGTGGTAGATGCCTGATTGGAGCATGCGCAATCAACCACGAGGACTTTATCTGTGTGTGTTGTCTATTGATTTCACAGTTGTGTACGTTGTAAAAAGCACTCTAGGTCTACATACTTTAATGTGCGTAGTGTTATTTTAAGCCCCTCAATGAAATAACCGTGCCTGATCTGTTATTCATAAACAGTAATAAATTATATACATTTATTGTTTTTTTATAATAATTCTATCAAAGTTTTATTTTATTTAAAAGTATTTTTGTCATTTGGTTCTAGTATATATATAAGAAAATTATCTCTATAAATACGTTTTTAACTTCCGTGACAAACAAAAATACTGTGTTGCCTACATATATGCATTTTTGTTTTTTACGTGCACATATATGAATATGCAAATGATATCATTATACAAACAAAATAACACATATTATAACCATAGAATAATAAATAGAAATATTGTCCATACTTATATGATGAAGAAGCACTGTGAATGCTGCGCAAAGTTTCTTTTGTTGTCGATACAATCGGTCTCGGATCCGTAAACATTTTGCTAATCGTTCCCCTGTTGTTCGCAAATTATTGTTCCATTCAATGTGTTGCTGCTGGAGATCTTGTAAATCTAAGAATCATGAAAATATAACATGACTTTTCAAATTATACAATAGCTTAATATTTTCCTTTAGATATGTCAATATTATTTTTGGCTAGTTACCTAAAGATTCTACATAACTACGTTCAATAACATCTGTTTGCTCTCCACAACGTGATGATGTACAAGATCCTGCTGTAGACCTGTTTTCGCAAATAGGTACCTTTTTAGACACAACAATAAGCAATGCAAAATTATAATTTATATATAGATAGATACCTTGAGGTCAGTCGCGGCGCAGCGGCACGAAGTGAGACTGTAAAATTGACTGGTTGTGGGTTCGATCCCCACTCGAGGAGATGAAATATTTACTTAAATTTATATTTCCATTTCTTCGCTCTGGTGTCGAGGCGAAGCGCGGCGTTGAATTCTGCCACTCAACACGCAATGCCTCCCGAATTTGGCAGAAAGTGGGGAACGAAGTGTGTTAACACGAAATTCCCTCTGCCTACCCTGCTGTGTGCGGGATACAGCGTGAAGCTGATTTATTTATTTATGATAGATACCTTTACTCTACCTACATATAATAAAAATGTAACTGATCGTTGTCTACACATGAACGATATAAGAGAAAAATTATTATTATGGGAGATTTTATCAACGTAATAGAATCTAAAACAATGATATAATTTTTTTTGTTTATGTGTTTGTGCTTACGCATATTAAACTCAGAAACGGCTAAACCAATTTAAAGTTAGTTTTTAATATTGTATTTTGGTGAACTTTCATTAACATTTAGTGTTAGTTTTATTTTAATCAGTCCATAAATAAAAAAAAACTAAATGACTTTCAAATGGACGAATTCATGAGCATATAACTAATTTAAAATAAAAATCTCAACTCACCCTTGGCTATATTCACCGGCACTGTTATTACCCCAGTCACGTTGATCTACATATATTTCATTTAATAAGTCTTCTATTAGGTCTTTCACATTCCGTTTCTGTGCGCCAAATACATAATATATGAAAAAAAATATATTGTCATTTAAACTAACATATTATGTCGTTTTCTTAATTTTTTTGATTAGAATCATCATTTTATTTAGTATATTATTTATATTCTACCTGTTGGATTATTATTGGAGGAGGAGGAATATGTTTTTGTTGCTTGTTCCAGTTTATATGAGGTACTTTAATCTTCT
>DWMY01002538.1:0-11632 GCA_018249775.1 Heliconius hecalesia formosus
CATAGCTGTGTAAAATGTAGAATACCGTTATTTTTTTTATTAAGAATAACATCTTGCACACGCTCACAAGAGTCCGAGCCTTTTTTACATGAAGTTTTACATTGTACTTTACTTTTTTAAATTATAATGAAGTTTCATATACAACTATTTATGTAGTGAGACGAAAACAAAACAACGACGCAAGGCCTTTCTTCTACCTTTGGATAAACAACAACAACACTGGCATAAAAAGCAGCCGGGGGAGTCCGGGGAGGTAGTGGGAGTGCAGGGGGTGGTATCGTCATCGGATTAAATTAATGTAATCTAACAAGGTCGCGCTGTGCCTGCGTGCCGCGGCGCGGGTGCTCGTGTCGCATTCAGAGGCACTCGGGCTGAATCCTCCTTCCGCTCCTTCCCGCTCCCTCCCGCTCCCGGCCTTGCCAGCCACCGCCGTCACCACTCTGCTGCGCCGCCAGCGACTGAGTTATTAATACTTACACGTGCGTGTACTCCATTTAATGAGCGAGCTCTCCTCACTTTGATCATATCTCAGCCGCTGTATTGTGAGAGAGGTACGCGGTTGTAGTTAGGAAACTCTTTAGTTGCCACCTAATGCAGCACCTATAGGTACCATAGGTATTTATAGGAATTTATTGTGTTAGATTTAGATATATTTGAGGTAGTCGAATGCGATAGTAAAATATAATTTGGAAATCTATGTCTAAACATATTGGTTTATTGCCGCCTGCGTCGGTTCTGTTCGGACTTCTATATGTTCGCAGGCAATTTATTACATTGTTGCAATAAGAGAGCTTCAATAAAAAGAGGTTTTAACGAACCGTGAACAGCAACATGACCGCGACGCGCAGGACCCGTAATGCATGCAACATGTTCAAAACAACTACGAGTATTTGACAGCTGTAGCCTTTATTGCGAGAATAATAAAATGAAATTGTGTTTACTGTAAAAGAGCGGCGGCCGACGCCGGACCTGCATCCCGGAACGTGCGCAGCTAAACGCCAGTGAACTGACTAAACAAGCAAGCGTTGTTGTAACTCATCTCCTTTGCCGAAGTCCAATTTTATTCAACTAAAATAGCAATTAAAATGTGAAGCTCCTATGAAGTAGAATATTTAAAAAGAGTCAGTTTCCCTTCATCCCCGACGTGGCCGACACCGCAATAAACAACGAGCGCGCGGAGACGAATATTAATTGAACGTAATTTATCGGATCGTTTATTCTAGTTAATGACGCTCCGGTGCGCCGCGTCGTAGCCACGTAGCGCGTCTAGGAGACGGGCGACGGGTGACGGCGGACGGGGGACGCGCGCACCGGATGACCGCTTCAGCGCATTCGTATGCTTATGTACATTCTAGCGCGATCTGCGGCCGCAAGCCTAGGTTCGAGTTCTCCAGGAGATGCTTGCCACCTGCAACATCTTCTCAAGCAGCCACGTACCGTCAGAGTACCGTCTTCCCTACCAAACTGGCGTGTCCCAAGTAAAGGCTAGTATTTTTACTTATTAACACCCACGTTGAATTTGAATTATATAAATATATAGTAAATAGATACCGAGAAAATAAACTTTAACGTTCGGGGTTGATACTCCCGTAACTCTCTTACTGTAAGGGTTAGAGACAAAAAAATATTTAGCCAGTGCAGCTTTCCCATGCTTATAGGGCTAGATAGGCTTTTTATCCATCAAGAAATGAGCATCGGGCTAATACCAAACGTAATACAAATGATCGAATTCGAACACATATGTTAGACATCGTGCGACCGCACGTGAACGTCGGAAGCCGCTACGCCGCTTAAGGAGTCTGATGGCCGCTCCTGTCAAAGCGTACACTATAAAAAAGAACATGTGCGAGGTGGCGTGGCTCTACTCTACCTGGTCTGCGAAGCTATAAGGAGACGGGTCCCTGCTCATTTGAGTTTTCATTAGAGCTGACAGTGCGCGGCGCGGGGGACCCCTTATTGCTCCTTATGGAAATATTTCTCATTAATTTCTAGCACGCCATTAGTATGATGGAATTTTTGCGAATAGTTAGTTTCATCGACAGTGACGTCCGCGTCACGGCGGGGGTCCCGCGATAACCCCCCTCCCCCCTCTCACTCTCCCTCGCATCCCCCGCGCACGTGTTAATCAAAGCGTATGCAAATGCCTTCATTAGCGCTCGACGCCGTCCCCTGACCAGAGACCACCCAGCACCTCCTCGACGCCCGCCTCGACGAACCAAACCTGCATGCTCGCGGCAACTACATTGTATTAATTAGGATAATTACATACTTAACAATAATAAAAAAAATACTATTATGTTTAATATATTGTATCCCGCACACAGCAGGGTAGGCAGAGGGAACCTAGTGTTAAGACACTCCGTTTCCCACGTTCCGCCGAGTTCTGTAGGCATTGCGTGTTGAGTGACGGAACTCAATGCCGCGCTTTGCCTCAACACCAGAGCGAGAAATGAAAATGTAAATAAATATTTCATCTCCTCGACTGGGGATCGAACCCACAACCAGTCGATTTTACAGTCACATTTTGTACCCCTGCGCCACGACTGGCCTCTAATGTTTAATTTGTATCAATAATTGTCTCGTGGAGTACACTGTAGATTGTCGTCAGCAACAGATGAAGGAAATAACAACCCAGCCTGTTCTCATTTCCTTTGAAAAATGTATGACGAACGTTGATACTACCGGACTAGTCTACTATAGCTGTTAGCTATTCTCATAGTATTCTACCTTGTGGAATGCTGCCATGGGGCAGTGCTGCACATATAAATTCAATATTCATTCTCCTAAAATGAGTTGTGAGATCTATTTATAGAGATGTTTTTAACGACAACAGACATTTGTTTTTCAGCTTCACTCTGACGGGGTACAGATCCCGCACACAGCAGGGTAGGCAGAGGGAACATAGTGATTCCACCAAATTTTTCGAGGAATTGCGTATTGAGTGGCGGAACTCAACGCCGGTCTTTCGTCTTGGTGCCTGAGCGAAGAAATGAAAATATTAAGAAATAATTTATTCCCTTGAGTGGGGATCGAACCCACAACCGTCGCGTTTCAGTCACACCCTTGTGCCCCTGATCCACGACGCCAAACAATTCGTATATTATAATATTCTGTTTGTCCGACAACATACACAACGTCATAGCGAAAATAGTGATAGATATACGATAGGACCGAGAAATAAAGATAAGCTTTCGCAAACTTTTCCATTCCAAAAAGTTAATAAATCTACTATGCGTGTAAATAAATGTATATCTATATAAGAAAATAACGCAATACATTCTTAGTTCGCAAACATTTAAAGAAACTAAAAATTTAAAATACTCGTAAAAATGATTTAAAATATTTACAGAGTAAAGATGCATGGAATTAATGTCTATTGAATGTCACGCGAGATAGATGTCAGTCAATGAAATAATTGAATTATATCATTGACATTGATATGAAGAGAGCAACTGTTGAGTTTCTTGCTCCTCTCAGCAGAACTGGCTTCCGGACCGGTGGTAGCTTTCTTTGTATGTTCACTCGATTCTAAAGTGCTTACAATACTCTATATAAATAAATAATATTTTGAATTTCAATTCGAATTTATACACACAACTTCCATTTTATGTTTATGTACTATACCGAAGCAAAAAGTGTATTATTCCCAATAATTTTGTAATTTCCCGATTCCCACTCGGGGGAATGAATTATTATATATTAGTTTTTTATTTTTCGCCCTGGAAAAACGGCAAAGCGCGGCGTTGAGTTCCGCCACTCAACACGTGAACACACCTGAAAACTTAGCCGAAAGTGGCCAACCGAGTGTCTTAGCGCTGCATATCTTGGTAAATGCTAAGATATACCTGGATACGGCGTGAATTAAAAAAAAATATCATGTAACATATTCTTTTCTAAATTGTAAATAAATATTTTCCTCATATATAGAAGAGGTCAAATATAACTTTTTTTTTCGGGCACTTATTTAATCTTTAATCAAATGATTAAACATTTTAATATCATGTTTATTGCAAATATAAATACATTGATATGTATTTGCGGCGAGGAGGTGGAGGCGGACCCTGCTGACATCGCTGCTGATCTACTTGACCTCGATCAATTTTAATTTATCCAAATGTCGTTAATGCGCGCTCAGAATAATACAATGCTTTCATTTAAGTCATTCCTGTAGAAACAGAGTGTGATCGATCCGAGGTGTGCTACAACCAGAGACAGTGTGAGTGTGTGTGAGCCGTCAGCAACGCGGCGGTGTAACTGGAGCTATTACAGAGCTCACGTATCGCGTCCATTTCATTGAGCAATAAAATCTCTGGTTATGGCAATTCAATACCAGCACAATGCGTGATAAGAGCTGGCGGTGGTGAGGAGAGGGGGGAGTTGTAGGGGAGGATGAGGCAGGGGGCACTAGCTAGTAGCTAGCACTCAAGCGATAACCGGCGTGAGGCGTCTCACACTCGTAATGTGCCATAAAGTGCACCATGGGGGTGATCGCATACTTCCACACTCTGATGCAACTATGTCATTATTACGAGCAAACTTACACCACAGTCGTGTTGTTGTCGACTTATACGCACGTTATACAGCGAGTGATAAAAGGACCATTAGGTAAAAATGGAACCCTTATAGGATCACTTTGATGTCCGTCTGTCAAGAGCATTTATCTCGAGATCGCGTTGATGTATCCATCTGAAATTAACATCAAATATTCAATTGTCCTCCGGAATGAATTTTGTGCTCCAGCAAAAAAAAATTAAGCTTCTAAGTCAACGCAATCAAAAGATACGAGCGCTTATGCTTCGTTTATACGATTTTTACTACGGGTACTGCCCGTGGACCCACAATTCTGAAATTTTGGCAAGAAATGACAGCAGTACAAATAAAGTAAAAAGATCCAAAAAAGTGCTTGTTTCTCTCCCCGCGCCTTGTCAATTGTAGCTTTTTAATTAAATTGCACAACAGTGACTTAGCCATATTCTTAATGTCCATATAATATGATATAGTGTAGTTTTGATAATAAATAATCAGCTGGTCCGATATAACTCGGTTATTATATATAATACCCGGGCATTATAAATAATGCTATTTTTAATCACTTGGTCCATAACATATACATGTTGAATACTTATCATACGTTGAGTTGACCGAATTTACGACTATGGATTTATAGATTATGCTTCCATATTACAATTATACGTATCGAGGTACCGAGTTTTATTTACACCTATCTTATGATAGTTCCAGGATAATACGACTAGGAGCATCTTATGATGCATCCGTCTGACACAATGTACCGTGAACTCAAGTGTCTCACGCCGGGGACGTGCTGCAGCCGGAACAAAACCATCTGTAATAGCAATGTATGTACGAGTATGTATGTCGGTGACATGTTGTGACTGTGTGTCTTTATCATCCTATTCTGATTACATTCTCATTTTTGTTACATTAATATTCTCTGTACCAAACCAAACAACAAATAAGACCATTTAAGTATATTTACAGAATTAGTAAAATTAAAGAAAAGGTACATTTTTAAGGACAAGGCTTTTATTATTTGTTATTAAATTAACTTAATAAAATTTTGATAGCGGGAGCAAAATGAAGTGTTGAATATTATTAATTATACCATCAAAATGTAACATTATTTTATTATTTTTTAAGTGTTATATTTCTTACTAGCGGCCCGCCCACGGCTTCGCCCGCTTAAAATACATGATTATTGATTTAATAAGCAGAATTGATTGACAACTATAATGACTTCTAATATGATTTTTTATGACATTATCGTAATTTCAATAAGAAGTTTTGATTGTTTCGAACTAAAAAATACGACCAATGTTGATATTTGATATTCATAAAATATACATAATGCTAATTATTTATTATATGTATATATTTTTGTAACATTACGTTCTTTTTACCTATGTTATGTTTTTTAAAGCTCTGTTAAATGTGCTGATGTCACTTAATAATTTAATGTATTGCTTCAGAAATAGCCTTAAATGTTAAATTATTAATTTAGGTAGGGATTCATAATATTCTTTGTAAAGTTACTGTAATGTTTGCATATTAACTCCTGTACAGTTTTTAAATTAGTTAATTATATTATTAGCTAAATGTACAATTGGTAAATATGCAGTTATTACAGTGTACACGCAAAAAGAATGTTTTTAGCCATTTTTAAACGAACGAAAGAAAAAAAAATCGATGTATTTGCTTGATATCTCTTTGAAGATCTAATCGTTCTTTATCTCTGTGTTAAATTAATTACGACTTAAACTTAACTGTTATGATTTATGAAGGCAATCTCCACTAACAATTCAATTTTGTTTACTTTATTGTATAAAATATTGTATAATAGTGCTTCGAAAATATATATTTTTATCAACAGTCATATAACCAAGACGTTTCCAATGTCATTCTTTAACCAGGAATCTTACCAGCGCGATTGCTATATAATATTCGCATTCAAGCTATTATCTTGATTTCATTCAAATGACGATAACTTTTTTTTTAATGAACCGATTTTGATGAACTAAACTTTAGTATTTAAGTTGAGTTAAAACAAAGCAATTGGTGAATTTTCAAGTAAATCGGTTCAGTACTTTTAGAGAAAAATGCGGACAAAAAATAGCAACAGACAGACAGACAGACAGACAGACAAGAAATTCAAAAAAAATCTTTTTGCTTTTTATTATTCTTTTTAAGTGTCCCTCTATCCATTTCAGTCAAAATTACTAAATGTACAGACAAAATATTTTTACTGTCTTATTATATATAGAGATAATATAAGCTTGTTCTTAGATAAGGTATTTTTATTCCCGACTGCTAAGGAAGGGTTATGTTTTTCGCGCGTATCTTGTATGTATATAATATTCTTTATTACCTCGTATCTCCAGAACCGCTGAACGGATTTACATATTTGAGGTATCGCTAGATTCGTATTAGCAGCCCAAGTGTTCTTAGATAGGTGACGTTAATAAAAAAATAATCATGGCGGCTGTGGGACGCCATTGGACTTAGTGAAAAAAAAATGTTCGTTTCAAATACTACAATATGGGTATCAAATTCAAGAGCTCAATTTCAGAATTTCAAAAAGGTATATCATGATTATCATTACCATAATAAATTCTAGCAAAAATAAAAAAATATTTGTAAAAACAAAAACCCCGACTGCATCAAACTAAAAAGAAAATAAACAAGCCCAATAGTTTAATAGGATTAACAGTCGGGACCTATAAGTAATTCTTCAATCAATAAAATCTTTACCAGGAACCCTTCGTAATTTAAAGAGGTCCCGACTGTTAATCCTAATAAACTATTGGGCTTGTTTATTTTCTTTTTAGTTTAATGCAGTCGGGGTTTTTGTTTTTACAAATATTTTTTTTTATTTTATTTTTAACTTTTTAGTATTTTTAATTCAAAGATTTTCAATGAAATCAAATGAGCCCAAATTCCTATGGCCACCAGCTCCATCATCAAATCAGCTCTATGTCATAATAATATTCCATTGTCATGCAAAATTTCAGCTTAATCGGAAACCCGGAATTGGATCAAATTTAACTTGCAAGATTTAATTACAGACAACGGGACAGATGAAAGTAAATAAAATCATGTAAAAAATACATTTTTACTTTACATACTCAAATAATTAATAAAAGTACATGGATATCTGTAGTTCATATCCTGAAATGTGCACAAACAGGCAACAGGGGCACTCCGATGATTACATTCCTCAAATTAAATTCACTTTATATAGCCTCTTATGTTAATCGGAAAACTTTATTCTTTATTCGGATTATGAAACACTAAGATCGATTTCAAAAGAAGACTAATGTTTGGTTTCTGTAGTGTTGATGGAGATGAATAAAGTCTACTCACGATTTACACTGAGTATATTAAACACCACTTTAAAGTACATATCGTTTGAACACAAATAGTAAATCACGATCACAGTTCATACAAAAATCAACCACAAACATATATATAAAACAGAACACGATAAATACTGATTTGGAAGAAAATAATAAAGAAAACAACGGAACGTATGAAAAGCGCTTGGAGTGGCAAGCACCGACTGTTAGAATTAAATATGCCGTCGACAAGGAAGTAGACATCAATGTTAGGTTAGCCTTACAGTTTCAGTCGACGGCAGTGAGCGCTTTCATATAAATATACTAAATATTTATAATAAAATATATAAATTCTATTAAATGTATGTATGATTTTCTGTATCTGCTAGTGTCTTCTGACGGTTGAATTGAACCAAATTCGTTTCACCCCATAAGGAAACATTGCCGAAGGATGCCTCAACAGAAGACACAAGTTTTTTTCACAAGTTTTTTAAAAATCTCCCTACAGAGATGCCAACAACATAAATAAGTTGTAACAAGCGTATAAAAATTTCGACGTAGCTTGATGGGAACATATGGCTTAGTGGTCAGAGCGCCTGGTTGGTTTCCAGCAGGCGCGAGGTCGAGCCCCACTAGGTTCAAATTTTTATACGTTTTCTAAATAAGTATTAAGCAAGTGCAATTTTTTTATGGGATTGCCAGGAAGAAAAAGGAGAAGACTAGCAACACGACAAATAGGGTTTTTTTAGTGGTTACCACGCAAACTAGTATCTTCTGACGGTTGAATTGAACCAAATTCCTTTCACCCCATAAGGAAACATTGCCGAAGGATGCCTCAACAGAAGACACAAGTTTTTTTCGGCACTAGGCATCGTTTTCCCGATAAATATATGCACCTCCAGCCAGACCCCTCTCTCTTGCTTTCGATAGCCGCAGCCTAGCGGTACGTTAGGTAAACCAGAATCATCAGTTGAGGGACCATGGCAGAAGCCATATTGACTATCAACCGGTCAATGATACTCCAAATAGACCAAGAGCTCGCTATTTATAGTACTCTCCATGACTTTTGAGAGCAAGGAGGTGATAGCAATAGGCATGTAGCTATAAGTACCAGAACCGTCGCCTTTCTTCGTGATCAGGTGAAGAGGAGCGGTCTTCAATGAGTCTGTGACTACGTTGACTGAGTAACAGAGCGGAAACATCGCGTCAGCACCGGTGTCGGCTCCGGAGAGCATGAACAGAGCACTATACGTGTCCAAAAAAGACAGCACTCGCCTAGCAGCTTTTTGGCTGAACTTAACTTCAGGCTCTGGCACCGTGCGATGGTCAGCGGCGTTGTTCCTCGGTCGTCCATAGTCGCATACGGAGCAACAGGAGCACCCAGGAGACCGGCTTTCTCTTTCGCCATATGGGCCAAGATTTCATTTCCAGTGAGTAATGGTGGAAGCGGAGGTTCCCTAAAATTGCCAAGTACAGCCTTTGAGAGGGCATGTAAGCAACATCGAATAAAATTTCAAAACGTTTAAATTATGATTCATTTACTGCATAATAATAAAGATAGCCATATTATTATTTTTTTAAATATACTTAGTTAAATATTCATATAGTTCGAATGGACAAAGGCGCGCGCGCCTTTAGTAGTAATGAAAATTTAGTTTTGTGTAATTTTGGAGCCCAAATTAAATTGACGTGAGTGAGATACATCGCTGGTCATAAGTTCATCCTCTTTTGGACCAATGAACATTTTTATTTCACCTCTGGTATACTTCGAAGTGAAGTGATTAAATTCAATGTGACGATGTGCCTCTCGCCACACAATGTCTAAGATTTTGGCAGAAAGTGAAGAAGAACTTGACACGAGGTTATCTGTCCTGTTATAGATTATTCATATAATCTATAACAGGACAGATAACCTCGTACAATAATACAATTTACGGTGTCGGGACGGAATATACAGATATAAGGGTTATATAAATCATTCGTGCGAACGAGATCGTTATACCCATTTCTATTATATTTATGGTACCAATACCATAGTAACATTAAGTTTATTTTTTGTAAATATTATTACTAATAATACTGTAATCTTTCTTTTTAAATCAAAGGCATACATTAATTAGGCAATAAGTAAGTAAGCTTCCATACCACACCTTTAACCTTATGTTGGAATTACGATTAAGAGTGTTTTAATTTTTCAAATACATAGTTTTGTTCGTTTCAAAGATTTTTTACTTATGAAGACACCTTCATAAGTAAAAAGATGTGTTTTCAAATAAGATAGAAGAAAGGCTTAGAGTCAGATATAATATATGTAGCTTATTTTTTATGATCTGTCATCCTATCATTTTCTCCGATCAAAGGCAACTACTATTTAACTATTCACATTTTTGGTGTTAGACAGTATGTGTCTACCTACTTAAAAATATTATTTATACTTTAACTATTATTACTTATTTCAAATTCTATTAAATGTTTAAACTCCAGTAAAATATAATACATATTAAAAATCTATATTAGCTAATTGTTACAAGTTGAATTTGCTAATTTTTTATTAAAGGCGCATATTTTGAAAATACTTATAATTCCATATTTTTTTATATTCACCGGTCAAATAATTTCATAAAAAACACACACGAAAAAATATATATTAAAGTTAAATTTAAATCAAAGTAAAAATGAAAGATTTTAAATGGATATGGATATTAGCTACATTGGATATGGAAAATTCAGCACAACTGCGCGTTTGGCCGTGCACAATCAAAAAGTCAACGCTATTATATTATAGATATGCTATCAGCTGACCGAATCCGCAATGAAGAGATACACAGAATGGTAGGCAATAGCGAAGATGTCACGGTGATAATGAAAAAGAACGTGCTCAGTTGGTTTGAGCACGTCGAACGAAAGAGTAGTGAAAAAATGGAAAAAAACGATTTTCTATTATTATAAAAAAAACACCTCAGTTGACTTTCAAAAACACAGTATCAAATATGGAGGAAGATCACGTAAATAGCATTAATGTTACTGAATTCTATTTCAAATATATTTTTATTATCTGTTATTACTGATATCACTATGACAACGAATGTCAAATTGTCAATTGTCAAGCCGCTATTCCAGTGTCAACATAACCTCAAATATGGGATTGGGAATAATTACAGAAATAATATTTATTAACGTGGTTTGAAAGTTAAATTGTATAAATAAGTGACTATTTATTTAATTTAATTAAATAAGTGTGTCAATTTATTCTCATGCAGTTAATGGAATGTGCTCTCAGTATTTCTACTTGGATTTGGAAACAAATTTGTAAGTATGGCTGTAATATTGCGTAACCAAAATTAAATGTTGCAAAATACCGTTTTTGTTCTGTAAATAAAGCTTTGTGAATATATTTTTATAAACGTTATATAAATTTGCCTTCAATTTCTACACATAGTAGCTACTTTTGTACTTATATTTGATTTGATCAGGAAAACCCTCTGAAACCTGAAACATGCTTGTTACAATGTAGTAACAAGAATGATATAAAATTTTCAGATACATAAATTTTACTTCTTTTCTTTTTACTTCTTTTTATAATCTATAAAATATAGGAATAAGTTACTAGACTCATATACATATATATATATATATATATATATATATATATATATATATATATATATATATATATATATATATATATATATATATATATATATATATATATATATATATATATATATTTTTTTTTTTTTTATATTTTTTTTTTTTTTTTTTTATATATATATATATTTATT
>DWMY01002539.1:0-11630 GCA_018249775.1 Heliconius hecalesia formosus
TTTTATCTTAAAATAATTCTAAAATTGAATAATTTTATTATTATCTAAGATGAGATACATTGTTATAAGTGTTCATAGTATTTATTACGTTAGACGATGTGGCCTGCGGTTGCGTACGTCTGACAGTTGAATAGATTAGAAACGTTATTTTTATATGACTTAGAACTCGATACCCATAGACATAATAGATAGACATAGATGGTAGATTCTTAACTTTCCTTAAAAAGGTTAAAATTAACTATTTTAACCTTTTTTAAGGATCAGTCAACTATTTATTATTACCGAATATTTTAGTAATTGACATTTTTCGAACCTCATTTAGTGATTAAGTATTAAAGATTTGATCAAATGTTAAAGATTTGAATTTGAAGAAAATTTTACTCTTGCATGGAAGCCGTGGACCCTGTTGATTCTACGGTATTTCTCGGTATCAACATTGACTTTAACAACAATGGGGGACTTCCTCATATGGATTGGCGAATAGACTTAGCTCAACAGTTTTCGCGGTTAAAAAAAATGAATTATTAACTTGTTTTCTTTACATTTATAATGCAACCGGTATTAACCTTAAATTAACCTTTGTCTTGCAGAGGCAAACTATCGCTCAATCTATAACTTAGGCCCTAAAGATTCCTTAAGACAAAAATTTAAAGAAATAAATACTTTGACAGTTGCATCGCATTCTCAAAATTGAAAATATTATGTAAGTTAAGAAAAAAAAATGATTTTACCAAAATAATTAATGTACATAATTTTTTATGGATCTGAGGCATTCACTTTAGTGAACTGTGTGATAAATTATTTCTTTCTTGTTTTGAATAAAATTATTCGACTTTGACTTTAAACGTGAAAAGAGTGTTGATGCTACATTTACTTTCATTATTCTTTCCCAAAATCTCTTCTGTTATCCTAAAATGTAAATTTCCCTGTTAATTAAAAAAAAATGTATGGCAATCCGTTTCAAAATATTAAATAATATTTACACGCTTTAAATATAATAATAAGATAAGTTTTTTTACTTTCTTAAAAATTATAAATGATGTATGCTTAATATTATCGCTTCCATTCTGTGTATTCTTTATTTTGTGATATATTACGGTCTTACATTTGATAAGATAACAGTACCAATCAAGTTCAAGATTAAATTGTGATAAAAAAACGTATATAATTAAAACAACAATATTTAGGTGTAGTGTAATAAAATTTACGTAAAAATACAAAATTTAATGTTATTTATCACATACCTGCTCATTTACTGGAAAGACCATTTGTTGCCTCAGTGTATAGCGTTGTCGTCATCTCCATACAAACGGGGAATGTTTATTTTGTACAACGCCTTTGTCAGCATTAGTTTAGACATGAGACAAATGTTTAAACACTAGGTAATCTTATTAAGATAAAAGCTAGTATTTCTTTGCTTTCGATCAAAAATAAAAAGTATTTACCTCATTCTCCATCACGTAATATAATTATGAAAAGTAACCCATTTAATTGTAAATTTCAAAATTTTGATTTTGAAAATAAATATACGAACCTTGGTTAAGTCATAAAAAGTAATGTTGAAATTAATTATTTCGAAATAACCGAAAGTACCAGTTTTTTTTCTTTTTGGAAATTTACCATGACTTTCACTTATTTTGAAACCTCAACTCAAACACTATCTGAGTATCTTAATTATGATAACGTTTAACTACATTTAATTTAAATAAGAAATAAAGCGTTCAATTCAATCATTTAAATAGGAAACATTGTTTTATTGTTATCGATTAAATAAATGAAATATTTACTTAAATTTATATTTCCATTTCTTCGCTCTGGTGTCGAGGCTAAGCGCGTTCAGTTCTGCCACTCAACACACAATGCCTCCAGAGTTCGGCAGAAAGTGGGGAACGAAGTGTCTTAACAGTAGATTCCTCTGCCTACCCTGCTGTGTGTGCGGGATACAGCGTGAAGCTGATTTGATTTGAATTTTTAACTATTAGATATTTATTTTGTAGATATTTGTTTATTTGTTGGCATTAAAAACATTTTGTTATAATAGGATTACGCAGCAAAAATAATTATTTTCTTTTATTAATAAAGATTTAATTGATATTAACTTGTTATGTTATAGACCTTATAGATTAAACTTGGAGATAAGGCAGCAATCGGTCTATATAAAAGTGGCAACCTGTTTAATGTTATATAAATGGAGTGTTACTCCATATACACTCAATGTATGTTTATAAGGTTAAGAAAACCTGCGGTTATCTGTAACTGCGGTATCATCATATCATTCATAATGAATATATAATAATAAAATACAATGTAGTTATAATATTTGAACATACTTTATTTAGATATCAATAAAAAATCTTTGAGATTCTATATAATTTTCTCTGTCTTCACCGTGAAAGAGAAATTATATATAAGTATTTTTTTATTGAAATGGAGGAT
The DNA here is from genome assembly GCA_018249775.1 of Heliconius hecalesia formosus. Classification (NCBI taxonomy): domain Eukaryota; kingdom Metazoa; phylum Arthropoda; class Insecta; order Lepidoptera; family Nymphalidae; genus Heliconius; species Heliconius hecalesia. Next base: position 2,437 of record DWMY01002539.1, read on the forward strand.
TTGTAACAGTAAAAGTATTAGCTAGCAACAAAAATTAAGTTGTAACTAAGCATATAAGAATTTCGACGTAGCCCGATTAGAATGTGTGGCTTAGTTGGTCAGAGCGCTTGGACGGTTTCCAAGAGGCGCGAGTTCAAATCCCACCACGTTCAAATTTTTAGGTATTTTCTAAAAAGTATTATTCCTTCCTAAGTGTGGCATAACACTTTAGAAATATCAAAAATATTAGGTAAAAGCTAAATACACTAGGTAAAAGCGAGCTAGGATCATGATAACTAAACAAATCATACATAAACAATTATAGATACGTCTTATCATTTATAGTCAACTCTGTATACTTGTTACCTATTGTTTTTATTATATATTTCTTAGTAATGGCACGCGTAATGGAAAAAACAATTATGCAAATTTATACGAAATTTATGATGATGTTGTTTAGTAAGAATTACTTAGCTAAATGCGCTTAACTATATTATGTAATCTAGTTTACTCTACTAAAATCATTTATTAAAACTATAATAAGAGTAATGATGGGTACTAATATATTTTACTGTACTAATGTACTGGAGTCAACGTTACGTTCTCTATTATTTTAATAGGTAATTAATTTTAAATAGGTATATGATAAAAGTAAATATAACATATATATAACATAAATATAACATATATTTTATGTGTCAAAAAAATTTAAAATATTGCTATTGTATAAGTTATAAAGCATAATCATCAATTGTATGAGTATGAATATGTGGTTTGAAAACACATACACATGTCGTTCTCTTTATAAAATATAACAAAAAGGTTAATATAGTAAATACAAGTTGCAGTTAAAGGTAAGAGTTTCTTTCCTTTGCAAAAGTTTCAGATAAATTTGGTGCCATTACTTGACTTTAAATGGTTGCTGAATTGTTGATAGAAAAGCAATTGATTGCCCAATTATATACTAACGATTGAAGATTCCTTACCCCGTTACTCTAGACGTTTAATTAGAACCAGTTTTATTGTTTTTGTTTCTATTTGTATAAGTATTAACTTGTAACTTTTTTATTCTATCAAAAACATAAATGTGTTATTACACATGGCTCTTGTTAGAGCCAAGTAGATTGTTTAACTATACGTCGTTCTCGACTTCTTATACAAAAGGTTTTAATGGTATATCTTTTTGTAAAGAAATTATTCTTATTGTCCGTAAAAAACTGTTATTAATACTCGCTTTATTGTCACACTTAATTAGTTAATATAAATTTTTTTGTAATCTTCCATAATTTTCATGTTTTTTCCCGTGTATAAAAGTCCACCTTGGTCATATAGAAGGGTGTTAGGTTTTTGATTGGTAAATGATTTAGTCACAAAAATACCAATTTTTAAAACGTTAATATTTTAAAAACCGTTAGAAGCCCTTAATAAATTTGCCAAATTTTATACATGTAGATTAAATAACTTACGAGTTGTGAAGAACTCAAAAGTAGTTCGATTTTTTTTCTATAAAATACACATCGCGCATCAACAACTTGGCTGGACAAGCTAGCGCATGCCTTGATATACATCTATTATTTGTAATTAAAGATATTTAAAAATGTTATAATAACTTTTTTATATTTTACGGTTGAATCCATTTGAAATGATAGTTTTTTAATCAATATGATCTTAGTTCAGCACCATTTATATAAAAATATTGCAATTACCTACATTTATTTAGTAAAATCGATATACTAAAGATAAAATACGATATAAACATAGGTATTTAAAGTATTTATTCCATTCTTAATCTTCCACTTACAAGTATCATTGTAATTTCAATACCATCGCATGAGAAATTGGTTTCGGGGCTGATTTTACTAACCAATTGGCCAAATATTATAATCATGCACAAAGGTTTCTATATGTTTAACTCTTCATTTTTCACATACTTAAAGTTTTGTAATTTTGTTTCTGAAATCCCTTATTTATTAAACTCTTTCACCTACACTTATAAAAACTACTTTTCAATCATAACAATTATATTTTTGGATTAATTACTGTTTAATTATTAATAAAAAAATATTATTGCATAAGGCTTTTGAGGGACAAGGTGGTTAGTTGCTAACCACCGTGACGGTCGACATAAAATTTAATGAAAATAAAAATGAAATATTATTTAAGGACAAATAAATATATTAAAAAAATATTTCTTATAAAAATTTAAAATACATTTCTTGTCTTTGCGGATACAAATAGACATTGATAGGTGCTTTAATGCTGTGTAGTGTATGATACAAGCAGTCGAGCTTCTTGTAGTTCTGCATTTTGCACATTCTCTTCAAGTAGATTACTATTGGAACTTAGGCTTGTGGCGTTTCTTCAATACTTATAATGGAGAAAAAAAAATCGGATATTATAAAAAAATATCAATAATTTGACATGCAATTTGTCGTCAAGATCTCTTGTTTAACATTTATGAAAAAGTCTTAGGATCCAATTGATCTAATTCTGGACAGTACTCTTACTGGAGTTCTCTAGAGAGTAAAAGGCATTTCCACAAGTTTATCCGTCCAAAACAAACAAAACAGTCATATTTTTTGGTATACCAACTTTTCCATATACTCATTTGAAAGACTGAGCTCCAAAGCATTAATAGGTTCCTGACTTCTTAAAGTACTAGCTAAAAATGCCAATGTTTCATTATGCAAAGCAAATTTAGCATCAAATCGATCATCAGTAGCCCTGGAAGTAGGGCGCCGAGAACCACCATAGTCTGCGGACCAGCATTGCATTCTTCACCTGTTTCCACATTACGCACACTCTCACCATCTGAAGAAATGTCTTCTAGAAGAATCCCTATCATGTCACGTCTATTCAGCATTCTGAAAAGGTAACATGCCATCACGTCGTCTATATGAATAATATGGAACCTACTACAGCCACAGTTATTGGCGAAATTACCACCATATAATCTATATTATCTATCACAAAGCAAAATATAAAAGTCTACTTTTTATTATAAATCAATTTAACTAGTACTGAACAATAAATAATTACTAAAATCGTTACAAGATACACAAACTTACCTTATTTGTTGAATTTCAAAGTTTCCCGTTGAATAAATTGTATTGCACTAGTTTTTCAAATATTTTTATAAATTAATCGCCGCGTTTGATTTCCAAAAATTTTGCATAATTCTACTTAATATTATTTAAATATTCATAAAAGTGCAATATTTCAACAATAGATATAGTGGAAAAATATTTAAAATATCATGAAATAAGTGATTAGTAATGTAACTAGTAAACCTGAAAGAGTTAAAGTATAATATTTATGGAAAAACTTATTATACATGATGTTCCTGAGGCCGGTCGTGGCGCAGCGGCACGAGGTGTGACTGCAAAACCGACTGGTTGTGGGTTCGATTCCCACTCGAGGAGATGAAATATTTACTTAAATGTATATTTCCTTTTCTTCGCTCTGGTGTCGAGGTTAAGCGCGGCGTTGAGTTCTGCCACTCAACGGAGTGTCTTAACACTAGGTTCCCTCTGCCTTTATCCCGCACACAGCAGGGTACTGCTGTGTGCGGGATAAAGCGTGAAGCTAATGTTCCTATAAATTGTAACTGTAAGTGTGAAGATAATTACCCCCTTATTTGTCCTAAATTATTTTCAAAAAATATATTTTTTGGAACAAAATTAGAGCATCATCTCCTTTACATTTTTTTTAATACGATTCTGTGATTTCCATCAATTTTTTGATCTGATCTATCAGCTTATGATATGTAAATATCGATATGTATTTGTTATACAAATTAACTGTATACATTCTGATAGTAATTCTACTAGAATGGGTTAAAATCAAGAAAATGTATAATTAATCGAAAAATGTCGACCACTTGCTTTAGGCACCTACTCATGAGTACGCTAGAAATGCCGGCTTTATCGCGAAATACCCATAAAAATATGATTTATAAGCATCGCCTCACCAATGCCTCACGTAATAAAATTGACGGCTTGGTACCATAAGCACTTCCATCGTGCGAATTCCATCTACAACGGCACTACGCATACCTGCCTAACACGGACAAACAATAATTAATTACCTTATTCGAAGTTCAATAAATAATATTAAGTTTTCATTACTTTAGTAGTCCCCGTACTCTTTTGAACAAATACAATAAGTGGAAAACATTTTACGGTGCATGAAAGGTTTCGTAAAAAGCGCGCCCATTGTTCATCTCGCACTAACCTTTGCTTTTACGGACGTTAATAATAAAGAGTCGGGAAGTACAACGGATGCAGTGAGTGGTGAGTGGTGAGTGGTGAGTGCATGCGAGCCACGAGTCCGCGACTCGCCTCTATCGCCATCGTGACATAACGCGCTCGCCCCGCCCCCGCCCCCGCCCACGCGCTCTCGCTCTGCCGCCCCGGCGCGAGCGGGACGGAGCGCGCGCCGCCGAAGCCTCCGTGCCCGCGATTCTCAGAAAACCCAACTGTTATTATCTGACGCGGATTGTTCTCGAGCTCTCGCTCCTCTCTCATGAATGAACGCGGCGCCTGCAGGTGCGCAGCCTCGGGCGCTATATTTCGACGATCACTTCTAAATTTGTTGCAATTTTCGACACGCCACGCCACGCTAATTTACGGTGGCCGATGCTCTTATGCTAATTTAAATCGGACAGGAAGTCGATTTGGAGGAGTTTGAGCCAATTAAATTTGCATAAACATTCCACGAAACTCTCCCGTGTCGATCTGTTCGCGTTCCCGTCGGAGTGATCGGACATCAATCACAATTCCGTTGGCACTCGCCGTTGCGATAATTTGAGCATGCATATAAAAAGATTCATTGTGCTTTGCCAATGATTGAATAATCAATCACTATTTATTTATGAACAATAATTCTGGGTATTATTATGCCTAATATATTATATTTCCATGTAAATTTTACTTGTTTCATGTGATCATACAAATATCACTTTAGATGCCACGGAATTGTTAATTACCTGTGTTTGAAGACATTTAAATCAGTATTGTAAAATTGGATGGTTTTAATCTACTCAGAAATACATCGTTTCATTTCAATATTTCCTCTCAAAGTTTGCTGCACAACAGATAGATACACCTACTATTTACATAATTTTTTTTAGCCCACCCCCGTTTAATAAGAGAGATAGTTAAAAAACTTCATTGTGAAAAAATTTTTTTACAATCTAAACTATATTTTAATTAAAAAGGGCAATATAAATATGTATCATTTTTTTGGAGATATGACAGCAAATTCGTATTGTAGTAAGCTTAGCGTCTTGGCACGGAACCCGGCGGCGATATTTACGAGTATACATTAAATTTCTGTATCACTTTAAACGTGATATTTAATATTATGTATTCATATGATTCATGAAATAATTTTAGCGTAAATTATCAGACTGCAAAATGTTCTTATATTGGAAACTGATTAATAAATTGAATCGTTATATTTACCAGAGAGCCAATTTGTTCCGTTTTAACTTTTGTCGACATACCTACCGAAGACATGTTAAATCTTTAATAAATTCATGAAACACCAAGTATTTATTGTGTCATTTATACATAAAATGTTCTTATGAAATGTATAAAAGCAAAACACCAAAAACAAGAGTTAAAATACTTACGTACAAAACTTATACATACATTTATGTTTAATAATATTTCTTCGAAACGTCCACATGCCAAGAGAACATAATCTATTATTGTTAAACAGTGCTATCATCTGATAAGAAATTAATAACAATTTAAAAGGCGATCGATAAGGAGAGAAAGCAATATGATCTAAAATGACTTTACGGCCCTTCCCTCTAAGACTTAAGGCTTACTTGGTGCTTAAACAGAAGTGGAATACTGGTATAACCGGTTACCCCGCACTGTCGTAAGTCGTAACAGTAGCCTTAACGATAGTTGGCTTACAATAAAATTATGCCTTGTTCTGTCTTTATTTCTATTCCACTACGGCTGAAGTGATTAAGTGGATTTACTATAGTTGTACTATTTAAGTTAAATCACGTTTTGTAGAATAAGATATTTCTGTAACAAAAGATAATTATTAAAACACAATTTTAAGCGATTATAGCGCATTTGGGACAGTACCAGACCTAAGTTATTTGAACTGTTCTATTTGTGATGGTTATGGGTTCAATTTTATTTATTTGCTTTTCTTAAGCTAATCTAATCTTTCGGTGAGATACTATATACACGTCATTTTATTCGGCCGCTTAGCACGCAGTGTTTTTGAATAGACACCAAATTGACTGTTTACTTATGCATTGTCAATATTTTTTTTAGAAATTAATTAAATTATATAACAAAAGTAGTGACTTAAAGAAAATGTAACAACTTATTTCACCTAGATCTGTTACTGTTACAACTGGATAGTCAAGTAGAGTAAGGAATAAGCTTTACCCTATTAATCAAATCAGATTCACGCTCGTATCCTGCACAGAGCAGGGTAGGCAGAGGGAACCTAGTGTTAAGACACTCCGTTCCCCACTTTCTGCCGGATTCTGGAGGCATTGCGTGTTGAGTGGCAAAACTCAACGCCGCGCATAGCCTCGACGCTAGAGCGAAGAAATGGAAATATAAATTTAAGTAAATATTTCATGTCCTCGAGTGGGGGTCGAACCCACAACCAGTCGGTTTTACAGTCACACTTCGTGCCGCAGCGCCACGACTGGCCTCCCTATTAAAATACTATATTTACCAGCTGTAGCGCTTTTGTCTGGAACTTTTACATTACAATTTGTACTAAACGATTGAGGTATCAATGAAGTGATGTGCGCATAATAATAACATTAAATAATGACCACAAGATTCGAGACGGCGGGCGAAATCAGCCGGCCATGACGAATAATCAATACAACACGGACGATATTCAGATTTACATCCGCTGTTGGTAACTAGGCGTGACTTTTTTTTTTTAATTATCGACTTATCACCTAAAACTATATTAGATCGAGTTAACTCATTTAGTTATAATTTAACTATTTATCTTAACGTAATCGTATGAGTGTGGCTATTTGTTTCTTAAATTATTCGACTATAATACTTAATACTATACTTAATGTTATCATAAATGTGAATTTACGTTTGTTTGTTACGCTTTCACGTCAAAACTACTCAAGCGATCATCGTGAAACTTTGTACATATATTATTAGAAGTCTTAGAAAGGACATAGAATTTTTATATAAAAAAAATAAATAAAAAATATTACATATCCTTTGGCTATAATATAAAACTAAGTATAAACGAGCGAAGCCGCGTTTGAGTTTTGTTTATAGAATATTATAAATACGTACATGAATACCAGTTTTTTTTTTAACTCAATAAATTTTCTGATGAGTACGTGCAAGTTTTAGATCACTATTAATGCGTCTCGTAGCGTTCTTCAAAACGCACAAGCAAAATTTAAAATAATTCATATCAGAATAGTTCTTCAATATCGAGTCGGCTAGTATTTTCTCTACCAGCGGCCAGTAACAAAAACACATAATGATTCACCGCGACGCGATCATTTCCACCGACTCGGAAAATTCCTGTAATCTTTATAGACTTTCTTTAGCAATTGCAACTCGCCTCACTAATCTGTGCACGCGACACACGCTTCAGTCTGTTCCTACTTACATTTAATTATAGATTTTTTTTTCTAGCTTTACGCTATAGCCCGCAGACATCAGGGTACGCAGAGGGAACCTAATGTTAAGACACTCCGTTCTCTATTTGTCGCCGAATTCGGCATTGCGTCTTGAGTCTCGGAAATCTATTCCGCGCTTTGCCCCGACACCAGAGGAGATGGAAATATTAAACATTTCGATTTCCTCGAGTGACGATCGAACCTACATCGTCATTATTTTTGCGCCTGAACCCTTGTACTGACTAATACTAACACTATTATATTAGTACTAATACTATTTGATAAATTATCAACCAAAAGCCGACAAATTGACGTTTGACATAATATACGTCATATTTACAAGTAACATTCTGGCAAGTGCATCGCTTGTTAGCACACAGACGTGACAAAACATTCCTAAGTCACTGTTTTATCAGCTACGAGATAAGAGAACTAAAGTAGTGGTGACATCACTGCTCCACAGACTCTAGATAAAGAAGGTGCTCAGTAGGTAACCCTTACGGGAGATAACATGTTCAGAATTTACCTTATAAATATAGTGCCATTCGAAGGCTTAGTGAAAGTGTTCGAACGGGATGTGACTAATTATCGTAAAAGCTATTAGATATTACAATCATTGAAAGATACACCCGAGTGAGCTTTACGGACCAACGATCATAATGAGTGCTCGTTGAATAAAGTGGTTAATCAAACAGCTTCACGCTGTATCCCGCACACAGCAGGGTAGGCAGAGGGAACTTAGTATTAAGACACTCCGTTCTCCACTTTCCGCCGAAATTTTCTGGACATTGCGTGTTGATGGGCGAAATTAAAATATTAATAAATAATAATCATCATTATCCACACCGAACCCACAACCGTCGTGTCACACACAGACAGACACTTGTGCCCCTGCGCCACGACAGGCTCACAATGCTTTACAGAAATAAAATAAAAAAGCGAAATCTAAATCTCGTCCGTTTTTGATCAGTAGAGCAGCTCTACTCATGCAAAGTCGCCTAAGACAGGAGCATATCGGATTGAAACTCGAAATCTTAAACCGGTTTTGTTTTATCTCTCGTCCCGCTCTATCGCGCGGCCGTGCGTATGTCACGTCTCTGTTCGTGACTCACCTTTTTTACGTAGAGCTCGAGCGACCGGCCGCTCTACGCACTTCATGGTCACTCGTCCAACTTCGTCACGCTTTGACTGTGTTGGGTAGACGTTATGTGACATTATAATAATGTTCAAATTAATAACTAAATATTGTTTTATAGTACCTTTTGACAAATGGAACCTGTTTTTCGCTCCATTGTAACAATCTTACAATTGGATAATAAAGTCGTGATATGCTAATAATTATATGTACTTTTCTTTAGCATATTAGGGACTAAAAGCTTAGGAGAGATAAATTACTGATTGAGGCCAGTCGTGGCGCAGTGGCGCAGGGTGTGACTGTAAAATCGACTGGTTGTGGGTTCGATCCCCACTCGAAGAGATGAAATATTTACTTAAATTTATATTTCCATTTCTTCGCTCTGGTGTCGAGGTAAAGCGCGGCGTTGAGTTCTGCCACTCAACACGCAAT